>BQNB010138239.1:2325-17737 GCA_026074375.1 Tanacetum coccineum | reverse complement strand
TTCATATTGTGCAAGCATTAAATTCACAAAAAGGTCGAATCTAAGTTTTACAAACATACATAAAACTTAAATTTAAAAAGTGGTAAACTATTCAACCCCCCTTCTAGTTTTCCACACAAAGAACTGGTAATAAGATCACTATTAATGGAAGTGATATTGCTGGTTATGACAAGACAAAAGTAGAATGCTTTAACTGCCATAAGATGGGGTATTTTGCAATGGAATGCAGAAGTCCAAGGAACTAGGAGAACAGAACCAGGAATCAAGAAACCACAAGAAAGACTGTGAATGTGGAAGACACATCTTCCAAAGCAATGGTGGCAATTTATGGAGCCGGTTTTGATTGGAGCTTTATGGCAGATGAGGAAGTCCCTACCAGTAGGTTGTTTGCAGACACTTGAGGAGTTTCAACAGCCTAAGTTTGAAGCCTATAGAGTTAAGGTCAATAAGAGTGTCTGTGAAAACTCCTCAAATGAAATTAAGAAAACTTTAGATGCCTTAATAATTGAAGATTGGGTTTCTGATTGTGATGAGGATGAGTCTGAAGTAAGGGTAGTAAAATCTGATAATGTTAAACAAAAACCTAAGCAAGCTAAACAACCTAGGAAAGTTAGTAAAAATCCTAGGAATAACAGAACAAATTGGAATGAAATGAAAACTCAAAAATTAGGAGTTGGGTTTCAGTTTACAAAGAAAGCTTGTTTTGTGTGTGGGAGTTTTAATCATCTAATTAAAGACTATGATTTTCATGATCAAAAAGATGGTACAAAAACCTGTGATGAACAATGTGAAAAAGGGAACTGGTCAAAGGGAAGTTAGACCAGTTTGGAATAATGCTATGAGGATAAATCATCAAAATTTCTCTACTTCTAGAAGAAATTTTGCTCCAACAGCAGTTTTAACCAAGTCTGGCATAGTACCAATCAGTACTGCTAGGCAAAGCTCTACAAGAGCAGCATCACGAGTTAGTACTGCCAAGCATATTAATAATGCTGCACTAAAACTCTATGTGAATGTTGCAAAATCTAAACCCAATGTTTTTCAGAAGTCACATTCACTATCTAGGAGACCTTTTAACCAACAAACAACACTCAAAAACAGAATTTTAAATAACAAAGTTAATACTACTAAAGTAAATTCTGTTAATATTGCTAAGGGAAAAAGAGTGACAAGTGCTATTGGGGAACAAAAGGATAATGTTGTTAAGTCCTCAGCATGCTGGGTTTGGAGACCAAAAAGAAATGTAGTTAACCATATCTCCAAAAACAGTGGATCATACATTTGTAAGCAATTTGACTATGTTGATCCAACAGGCAGACTCAAGTCAATAATGGCTTGGGTCCCCAAGAGAAACTAATTCTATTATGTTTGATATGCAGGGTGATCTATAATTTGCTTTAAAGGATACAAGGATATTTGGTAGTAGATGCTCCAGATATATGACTAGAAACAAGTCCTTTCTTACAGATTATCAAGATTATGATGGAAGGTTTGTTGCTTTTGCAGGAAGTTCTAAAGGAGGTAAAATAACTGGAAAAGGTAAAATTAGAACTGGAAAATTAGACTTTGAAGATGTGTACTTTGTGAAAGAACTTAAGTTTAACCTTTTTAGTGTCTCACAGATGTGTGACAGGAAAAACAGTGTTCTTTTCACTGAAACTGAATGTCTTATTCTTTCTCCTGATTTTAAGCTACCTGATGAAAGTCAAGTAATGCTTAAGATACCCAGGAAAGATAATGTATAGTTTTGACCAAAAGAATATTGTTCCTTCAAAAGGATTGACTTGTTTATTTGCAAAGGCCACAAATGATGAGTCTAAGTTATGGCATAGGAGGCTTGGTCATATAAACTTTAAAACTATGAATAAACTTGTGAAAGGAAATCTTGTTAGAGGTTTACCTTCAAAGATTTTTGAAAATGACCACACATGTGTTACTTGTCAGAAAGAAAAGCAACACAAAGCCACTTGTAAGTCTAAGCTTGTGAATTCACTCTGCCAACCTTTATAAATTTTGCATATGGACTTATTTGGACCAACTTTTGTAAAGAGTATTATGGGTAAAATATATTGCCTAGTGGTTACTGATGACTATAGCAGATTTAGTTGGGTTTTCTTCTTAGCTAAAAAGGATGACACTAGTGGAATCCTTAAAGAATTCATAACAGGTATAGAAAACCAATTGAATCACAAAGTTAAAATCATTCGATGTGATAATAGGACTGAGTTTAAAAATTATGAATTGAATCAGTTCTATGGAATAAAAGGGTTTAAAAGGGAATTCAGTAATGCCAAGAATCCACAACAAAATGGAGTAGCTAAAAGAAAGAATAGGACACTCATGGAGGCAGCTAGAACTATGTTGGCAGATTCACTATTACCTATAACCTTTTAGGCTGAAGCAGATAATACTGCTTGTTATGTATAGAACAGAGTATTAGTGACTAAACCTCATAATAAGACACCTTATGAACTCTTAATTGGTAGAACACCTATTATAAGTTTTATAAGACCTTTTGGCTGTCCAGTTACTATTCTTAACATCCTTGATCACCTAGGCAAATTTGATGGAAAGGCAGATGAGGGATTCTTAGTTGGGTACTCTATAAATAACAAGGCCTTTAGAGTATTCAATAGTAGAACTAGAAAGGTAGAGGAAAACCTGCATGTAAAATTTCTTGAAAACAAACCAAATGTTGCAGGAATTGGGCCAAAATGGCTGTTTGATATTGATTAGCTAACAAATTCTATGAATTATCAACCAATCAGTGCAGGAAATAGAACTAATGGTTATGCAGGTTCAGAGACTATTTCTGATGCAAGACAAGCTAGAAAAGAGAAAGTGCCTGATCAAGAATATATTTTATTACCACTGCTGCATACTAGTTCCTATGTTCCTTCAAGTTATAAGGAAGTTGAACCTAATGATGATGCTGGCAAGAAGGCAACTGAACAGCCAACATGTGATAAAGAAGGTAAAACTGATGATTTAGGAGGTTTGGATCAACAAGTAAAGAGTGGAGATAATGCTGAAAACATTAACAGTACTAACAGTATTAATACTGCTAGTCGAACTATTAATACTACTGATGCTCTTGAAGACACTGGAATCTTTGATGATGCTTATGATGATAGAGATGAGGGTGTAGAGGCTGACTACAATAATTTAGAGACAGTAATCTCAGTCAGTCATATTCCCTCAATAAGAACAAACAAGGATCATGCTAAAGAACAAATCATTAGTAATCTTCAAGATACTGGTATATTTAGAAATACCTATGATGATGAAGATGTGGGTGCAGAGGCTGATATCAACAACTTGGAAAAAACTATAAGTGTCAGTCCTATTCCCTACAACCGAATTCATTAGGGTTCACCTAATCTCAAATCATTGAGAAAGGTGGACTCTGCAACTTTAAAAAAAAAACAAAGAAAAAACAAGAAGAATGCACAAGCAGAATGAAGCGGGGTTGATAACCTTCATAAACAAGCATAGAAGAACAAATCACAAAGATTTCCAAAATTGTTTGTTTGCTTGTTTTCTCTCTCAGATGGAACCAAAAAAGGTAACTCAGGCTTTGGATGATGAAAGCTGGGTAGAAGCTATGCAGGAAGAGCTTCTCTGGTTCAAGCTACTAAATGTTTGGACACTAGTAGATTTACCACATGGAAAGAAGGCCATTGGTACTAAATGGGTCTTCAGAAACAAGAAAGATCAAAGAGGAATTGTTGTTAGGAATAAAGCCAGGCTGGTAGCACAGGGTTATAGACAAGAAGAAGGTGTAGATTATGATGAGGTTTTTGCTCATGTTGCTAGGATTGAAGCAATCAGGTTATTTTTGGCCTATGCATCATATATGGATTTCACTATGTACCAGATGGATGTCAAGAGTGCATTTTTATATGGCACTATAGAAGAGGAGGTATATGTTAGCAACCTCCAGGTTTTGTGCATCCAGAATTTCCTAATAGAGTGTACAAGGTGCAGAAAGCATTATATGGTCTTCATCAAACTCCTAGAACTTGGTATGAGACTTTATCTACTTACTTGTTGGAAAATAGAATATTTTTATATTTTCAGAAAAAGAGGGACAATTTGATAAGACTTTGTTCATAAAGAAGATCAAGAATGACATTCTACATGTCAAAGGTATAGTAGAATGACATCATTTTTGGGTCTACTAAGAAGTCTTTGAGTACTGAGTTTGACCAGCTTATGCATAAAAGATTTCAGATGAGCTCCATGGGGGAACTCACTTTCTTTCTAGGGTTGCTGGTTGACATCTTAAAGAAGTTTGGTTTTTCTAGTGTGAAGACAGCAACTACTCCAATGGAGACACACAAGCCTTTATCAAAAGATGCAGATGGAACAGATGTTGATGTTCACTTGTATAGGTCCATGATTGGATCATTGATGTACTTAACATCTTCTAGGCCAGACATCATGTTTGCTGTGTGTGCATGCTTAAGATTTCAAGTTCAACCAAAAGCTTCTCATATGTATGCAGTGAAGAGAATCTTTAGATATCATAAGGGTCAACCCACTTTGGGCCTTTGGTATCCTAAGGATTCACCTATGGATCTGATAGCTTTTTCTGATAGTGACTATGCTAGTGCTAGTCTTGATAGGAAATCTACAACAGGGGGTTGTCAGTTCTTAGGTTCCACACTAATCTCTTGGTAGTGCAAGAAACAAACAATTGTGGCTAATTCCACAACTAAAGCAGACTACATTGCTGCTTTAACTACTGTGGACAGGTTCTTTGGCTCCAAAATCAATTGCTTGATTATGGATACAACTTTATGCAGACAAATATTCATGTGGATAATGAAAGTGCAATATGTGTGGTAAAAAATCACGTCTATCATTTAAAGACCAAGCATATAGAGATTAGGCATCATTTCATTAGAGATTCCTATGAGAAAAAGTTAATTGAAATGGTCAAGATACATACAGACTACAATGTTGCAGATCTTCTTACTAAAGCCTTTGATATGACTAGGTTTCAGTTTTTGATTGCAAGCATTGGTATGCTTAATCCCTGAAGCATGGATTAAGGGGAGGTTTAACAGTAGGTACAAAGGATTATACAAAAATGAGGTTTACGTTAGTTATTGAATGGTCATTATAAGTTGCTAAGTTTATTAAATTACTGATGGATTTAGTTGATAATGCCTGGGTTAAAACTTTGTTTTGCTATTAAAATAGTTAGTATACTAGGTTCATTTTTGTTTGTTTTTTTTTTTTTTCTTTTTTTTTTTTTTTTTCGGTTGTGTTGATGTGTACATTTGTGTTTTGTTGTTGCTGGATGGTAGCTTTATTTGAGGGGAGGATATTGATGATAGCATGAATGTCCTTTCAGTGTTGGTTGTACACACAAAATTAAATGGTCATCAATTCAACCGTCCTAAAGACAAGAAAGAATTGTCTATTCCATGGCATACGGCAACTGGTAAAGAATTCTCAAATAGTTGATGGTGATAGTTTGCCAAAAAATATACTTTAAACTTGTTAGTGGGATGACTTGTAGTTAAATTTGGGAAGTAATGGGTTAAAATTAGTATTTTGGTTTGACTAATAGTTTATGACTTCTGATTTCAGGGGTTATGCATAAAATATGGTTCCAATCTGAATTCTCACATGTCTATCTAGTTATTTTTAGTGTGTTTGTGATGAATAGAGTCATGTTGTTGCATGATTATTGGAGAAAAAGTTAATACTGGCAGGCAAATTCTTAATACTGATGGGCAAAAATATTAGTACTGCTAGACAAAAGTTAATACTACTAGGCTAATATTAGTACTGTTGGGTTACCGTTTCCACTGTTTGGTTAATAACAGATTTTCAACTCTTTGAATATTACCGTTGAGATTTTTACACAACTGACTGAGTATACAAGGTTCTAAATTTGGATAATTGTAGTCTTTACCTTATTTAAATGATTTCTTTTAAGCTAAAGATACAGTTCATTCGTTTACCTTCTTTCAAAACCTTATACACTCTCTATAAAATCTCAATTACTTTTTCCAAACACTAATTCATTCTAAATCGATCTTAACCCATCACTCATACTAGTATTTTGTTCAACTTATATACAAATGGCTAATATGGACTTCTACGACAAGCATAATATGGTGGCTTTTCTTTAAAAGCCAACTGGAAGTGAGGAATTCCATCAGATAGTAGACTTTCTTGCTGGTAGTCATATCAGGTATGCTTTAACTACCAATCCTACTATCTATGTCTCTTTAATTGAACAGTTTTGGCAGACTACTACTGTCAAAACAGTCAATGATGGAGAACAATAGATAACTGTCACAGTTGATGGGCAAACAATTGTTATTACTGAAGCATCCGTTAGGAGACATCTCCAATTAGCAGATGCAGATGGTATTAGTTCTTTGCCAAATACTGAAATTTTTGAACAACTCACTCTAATGGGGTATGTTTCTAATGATGACAAACTTACTTTTCAAAAAGGTAAATTTTCACCCCAATGAAGATTTTTGATCCATACCATCTTACATTGTTTAAGTCCTAAGAAACCTTCATGGGAACAATTTTCTAGTAATATTGCAACTGCAATCATTTGTTTAGCTACAAACAGAACTTTTAAGTTTTCAAAATTAATTTTTGATGGTATGGTGAAAAATGTAGATAGTAAAACAAAATTTTGATGTATCCACGATTTATACAAATGCTTTTGAATAAAATGAAAAAGCTTCTTAAACAACATAAGAAAACATATGTTGCTCCTTCTTTAACACAAAAACTTTTTACCAACATGAAAAGAGGTTTTTCAGGGGAACACATACCTCTATTTGATTCAATGCTAATTCATGACCAACCTGATCAGGGTAAAGGACCAACACTCACTGTTGAGTCCCAATACATACCCATTGCTTCTCCAACTATCTCACAATCCACTACATCTCAACTAATGTCATCACAAGAACAACCTTCTCAAGTACCTACAACTGAACCTATCATTACTACTTCATCCCCACCTTTATATGAAACAACAATTCCACACACAACATCTTCCATGACCCATGATTCATTTCTCTCAAGAGGTGACACACGTGGAAGTGATGAGGGAAGCAAGAAACTTAATGAATTGACATAATTGTGTACCAAACTATTTGACAAAGTTACCAGCTTGGAGAAAGATCTCAAACAAACTAAGAAGGTTTATGGTAAGGCTCTTACAAAGTTGGTGAAGAAGGTCAAACACTTAGAAGACAAGCTTAAGTCTACCACAGAAAGGAGAAAGGCAAAGATGGTTATTTCAGATGATGAGGAGGATTTGGTTTCAGAGGATCCTTCCAAACAAGGAAGGATGACAGTGACATAATATGAAGATGTAGATGTAGAGACAGAATATGAAGAAGTTAAGTATAAATTAGATCAGACTGATACATTACAGCATATTACTCCTACAAAGGTTTCACAAGGTGAAGAACAAAGTCAAGAGAGATCTAAAGTTTAATTAGATGTTCCAGTAGTGTCAAGATCCAAGGGCGTCTGAGGGAATATAATACTAGCAAGCAACAACAACAGTATCCGGACAAGGCAAGCAGAAGAAACTATAAGCAGACCAGTAGGAACCATAATAGCTATAGCCGGAATGATATTTACCAGTAGTAAACTCTTAACCTACCAGTATGATAAGAATTTTACAACAGTAGGAAACCGTATAAGCCACCAGGTGGAACCTATTAGTGTCCTGCAGAATAACCGAGACAACCATCAGCAGGAACATGATGAAACAAGCAAGACCAGTGACCAGGAGGATATTACCGTGATGTGACCTGAACATTGAATATGTGTAAATTTACTAAGATCGGCCCGACAAGAAATATGGGAAGATTACAATTCCTATAAATCTGGTATATTCCACAAATCACACCATAAAGCCAGGAAGTAATTTTGGGAAAATATACAACCCCTAACAATAGGGATGTATTATTAATAACAAATCCTTTCCCCAAACCCGAATTATCTCATAACTGCTTCACGAATCTGTGAATTCAATAACCAATCTGCCAATAAAATTCCGTAGGCCCACGTACAAACATAATGATCTTTGCACGTTCCAATTCATATCACACAGACGCAGCCATCATTCACACCTACACACACATCCTTTAACTAACTATTGCGAATTTTCTTTTTTTTTACACCTGCTGTTTTTTATTTAGAAATACGACCACCTGTCTGCTGTTATCACACGTACACCAGCAGACCAATTAAGTTGATAATCTAAAGACAGCAGAAACAAACTTATATCTCGTACATATATTTTATTTTAAGTATCAGATTCGCCTTAAAAGTGTCACAAAATCGTCGCAAATATCTGTCACAATACTGCTTCTACTTTCTTCCCTTATGCTTTTGCAACAATATTTGTCTCACCCCCCACTCCCCTCCCCATTTATTATATATTGTTCTGTTGCTAATCAGTCACTTAGCTGTTGCAACTGTCATAGATCTGTCACATATCATCAACGACTATTTTTTCTGTAGCAAGTTGTCGCGAATTATGATCTGGTTGGAACAAGAATGAAGAATAGCAATACCATCCTGATCACGTAAGTTGATACATCATTTTAGAAGCCTTCTTGGGTGTCATTCTGCTGTGCCCTTTAATCTAAATTAAGCGTTTGCATAAACCTACTGCCCTATACGCCTTATTTATTAAAAATATCAAAAAATAATTTACTTAATGACTTTATCACCCTAGATAAGTGCCACGAGCTCTGATACCAATTGTGAAATCAAAGATCTGGACTCAGTAGGGTAATATAACTATGATTGTAAGCACGCGGATTATAAAGAACAAGAATACAATCATGTTAAATAGGTTTTCTTTATTATACACAATAAAGTAAACAACTACTATACTAAATTACACTTACACACGCTCCTATGCGTTTTCAGACTCTCATTGGAGAAGCCTGCTATGAAGGATCGATTGTAACTAGTCGACTATCCTCTTATATAGTAGAGGATGGTTACAATCCATAGCTTACTAACATAGCAACTATTACTTATTTGGTCTTTCATTGCTTTCTTCTTTCTCTTCATTTCGTCTAATAGGTTTTGTATCTTCAAATCATGTAAATTCTCCCACATCTCAATTAGCAAATGCAGATGGTATGGTCTTTGCTAAATACTGACATTTTTAAACAACTCACTCTAAGGGGTACTTTTCTAATGATGACACAAACTTACTTTTCATAATGTAATTTCACCAAAGGAGATTTTTGATCCATACCATCTTACATTGTTTAAGTCTTAAGAATATTCATAGGAACAATTTTATTAATATTGCTAAATCTGCTGACTCATTTGTTAGCTACAAAAGGACTGTTAGTTTTCAAAATTAATTTTTGATGGTATGGTGAAAAATGTGGATAGTAAAACAAATTTTTTGATGTATCCACGCTTTATACAAATGCTTTTGAATAAAAAGAAAAGGCTTCCTTAAAACATATAAGATAAACGATAGTTGCTCATGCTTTAACCACAAACGCTTTTTAGAACATGAAAGTGGTTTTTCTGGGGAAATCATACTCTTTTTGTTCAATGCTGTTTCATGCCAACCTGTCAAGGTAAAGGACCAACACTCAATATTGAGTGCCCAACACACAACTATTGCATCTCCGACTACTTCACAACCCTCTACATCTCAACCAATGTTATTCACAAGAACAACCTTCTCAAGTACCTACAACTGAACCTATCATTACTACTTCATCCATACTTTTATGAAACAACAATTTTTTTTCCACAACAACATCTTCCTGCCCCCATGATTACACTTCTTAGAGGTGGACACACCTGGAAGTGATGAGGGCAGCAAGAAACTTAATGAATTGACGGAATTGTGTACCAAACTATTTGAAAAAGTCACCAGCTTGGAGAAAAATTTCAAACAGACTAAGAAGGTTTATGGTAAGGCTCTTACAAAGTTGGTGAAGAAGGTCAAATACTTGGAAGACAAGCTTAAGTCTACTACAGAAAGGAGAAAGGTAAGGATGGTTATTTTAGAAGATGAGGAGGATTTGGTTTAAGAGGATCCATTCCATAAAATAGGAGGATGATGAGAAAGAGAATATGAGAAGTTGAGTTATGAATTGGATCAGCACTGAATACATTGCTGACATTACTCCTACAAAGGTTTCACAAGGTGAAGAACAAAGTCAAGAGAGATCTAAAGTTTAATTAGATGTTCTCAATGCAACTAGGATCCTTGCGGATGCACCCAGAGAAAGAGTAAAGGCCTAAAAAAAGTTACACTAGAAGAAGAAGACGTACTGTCATTTCAAGAGATAGTACTGCTAGAGGTCTTTTTAGTACTGCTGAGGAAATTTTAAGTACCGATGAAAGGATAGCTCAGAATCTAAATGAGGAAGAAATGACAAAAGCTGCAGCAAGAGAAGATCAAGAAAGGATTGATTTTGAAAAAGCCCTAGAGTTACAAAAATAGTTGGATGAAAGGGAAAATATTGATGATATCGACTGGAATGCTATTGTTGAACAAGTTCAAGAAAGAGAGTCAGATACAATCAAAAGATATCAAACACTCAAGAAGAAACCAGTATCTGTAGCTCAAGCAAGGAAGAATATGATGATTTATTTAAAGAACATGGCTGGATACAAGATGAATTACTTTAAAGGAATGAGTTATGATAAGATCAGACCAATATTTGAAGAAGAATATAACAAGATACAAACTTTGTTCAAGAAGGATATTGAAGTAGAAAAGACAATGACAAAGAGAGTTGCAGAAGAGACACTACTTCAAGAGAGTTTAAAGAAGTTAAGAGCGGCTGAAGCTTCAAGGTTAGAACCTATACAAGAACAACAAACTGAAGAATCACAAGAATAAACTGAAGAAGAACTGCAGAAACTCTTAGTAACAGTTCCAGTAGACGAAATTTATGTTGAAGCTCTACAAGTCAAGTATCCAATTTTTAATTGGGAAGTTTACACTGAAGAATCAAGAGTATAGTAGAAGATAATCAGGGTTGGAGATCATATAGAGGCTTATCAGACTTTTGCAGATATGTTGAAAAATTTTGATAGAGATGATTTAGAGAAGCTTTGGAAGTTAGTTAAGGAAAGGTTCAATACAACAGTGCCTACAAATGATAAGGAAAAAGAATTATGGGTTGAGCTTAAAAGAATATTTGAACCAGATGATAATGATATTCTATGGAAGCTTTAGAGATATATGCATGATCCATTGAACTGGAAATTATATGATACATCTGGTGTTCACCATGTGTCTATAGAAAGAGGACATGACATATTCATGTTAGTTGAGAAAGATTATCCACTGACAAAAGCACTCATGACTGTGATGTTGAGCAACAAGCTGCAAGTGGAAGAATCTTCAAAGATGGCTAATGAACTATTAAGGAAAATCTTTTATCAAGTCAACAAGCCAAGAAGCTAAAGTGTTTGGAAGAATCCTCTTAGAGCCAAAAAGCTATAATTCAAGAAACTTGATGATTTGGAGATAAATCACATGTTTATGTAAGAATTGTTATGAATTATAGACTTCTACAACTTAGTACTTTTAGCTTTGAAAGTTAGTACTGGTGGTTCAAGATAGTGCTGCTACTGAAGAATTTAGAAAATAAACTAAGTCATTAGTACTCCTAGTTGTAATAGTTAGTACTCTTAGTTATAGTTAGTACTGCCAGTACAAAATGATAGATCATTAGTACTGCTAGTTAGTTTATTAGTACTGTTTGTATAAGAAGTTAGTACTACTTATGTGATATGCATGAGATATATTAGGAATAGATATGCATGATCACTTAACGCATTTTGTAAGCCCATTAGGGTTTCCTTGGTGTATAAAAGGAACCCTACGACATAGTTAGAGATACACACTTACATAGAAAAGTAATAGCTATTAGGAAAAACATATAGTTGTTTTGTGAATCATTCAATATATTGTGAGTTAAGAGAAAGTTCTTGTGTTACTGTTATATTGTTTTATTGTTCTTCTGTTATATAAAGGTTATATTCTGCATAATCTTTATATATACAAAAAGGTTTCTATCATAGTTATTTTGGATTTATCCAAGATAACTAAAGCTTTTACAAGATAATCAAAGATCCGTTAAAAAGGGGATCGACAGAAATCATGGATCGTGAGGTGAAGCAACTTAAACAAAGCCATATTCCCAGAGTTAAGGTTCATTAGAACTCGCGGCGAGGCCCGGAGTTCACATGGGAACGAGAAGATTTCTTCAAGAGCAAGTATCCGCATCTTTTCTCGAACAACAAGAAGGCGAGTATGAAGAATAGAGAATCGGGACGACGTTCCCATAAGGAAAGTAGGATGTAACATTTCGTATTTAAGGTCACTATTTATCCCGAGCTTATATTTAATTTTTAAATTTTCTTAGAATTTACTATTATTATTTTTAATCAATTTAATTAAAATCGTCAATTTTAAAACTTTCACAAATCCTATATTTAGAGTTTATCCATTTTAGCGATCTAGAAATCAACTAATGCCTATTTTAAGCCTTGAGAGCTTATTTATTTAATTTTTATATTTTTTGACTTTTATTTATGTTTGGCCGAAACTGAGTCAAAAATCATGTTTTTATTAAAAATTTAAAAATTAACGAGCTAGATTAGTTTTTGGGCCCGAGATCTTTAAAATATTAGAGCTTAAAAAAAATTGGCCCAAGCCCTCTCCCTTTCTTCCCTCTATTCGGTAGCCCACACAGAAACCCACACCCTTAATATTTTTTTATGAACCAAGCCCAAGTATACTATAGTAAAGATTTTATAAAAGCCCACTTCCTCCCCTCTTTTGTTAATAACCGGAGCCAAACACATACACATACATTTAAATATAGAAAACCATCCAACTTCCTTCTTTCTCTCTACTGTGTGCGATGAACAGAAAAACCAAACCACCATCACCATCAAATCTCCACCAAATCACTTCCATTACACTTAATATCCATCCTAAATCAAACTCTAATCATTCCCCATCTCTAGAAAACACCATGCATTGATTTTAAAAATGTTTTTTTTGAAGATTTTTGGTTTCAGGGTTTTGATCAAATTAAAGCATATAGGAGTAACAAGGGTTAAATAACTAGAGTGTGTACAAGATTTGGTAAAGCGAAAACAAGTTTCGGTCTTCGTTTTTGGGTTTTGTGGGGTGCGGCCAAACACAAAGAACCACAAGGGTGGTTTGTTTTGATCATGTTGCAATTGCATTGAAATTTGTGAGTGTTCTATTTAATTTTTATGTTGATTTGAATATATTCTTGCATGTGTGATCTTTATGTTCAAGAATCCATGGGTTAGCTTGCATGTTAGGATTTTAAAGTTATTGATGATTGTAGGTATTTAGTAGAGGAGATAGGTTAGTATTAAGTGTTTTGTGAAGCTTGAATTTATGTTGAAGGGGTTGAGAGATACCCAATATTAGGGCAGAAAACTTTGAGGTTAGGTTTAGCAGAGGCGAGATTTTCGGAACTGATATTTTGTTGTAAAATATGTTATAGGTCATAAACATGAATGTTTCGATATAAAAACCAAGTTCTAACTCTTAAAAACGAATGAGATATGTTCGAAGAAAATTTAGAAAAGGAAGAATGTTAATTTGGCGTTAGTCGTTTTTGTGCAGAAATTTGAGTCGACTTGCAGAAATCATAACTTGGTCATTATAAAAGCTTTTCTAGGTTTTCTTGATTCTAAAACTAAGTATTTCAAATCTATTTTCCAACGAAATAAGCCTCTCGGATTTTCAGTACTTAAAAGTGGGTCAAAAGGGTTTTACAAAAATGGTTATCGAAACTGCGTTTCTGAGTCAGAAATTAGATTCCAAAGATGTAGTGAGAAGACATATCAAAACTTAATATTTTCAACGAAATTTTAACTATAACATGTCCATAATATGTGTGAATTACCGTAATATTTCCAGATTTTTATGGAGGGTTTAAAGGGGTCAGCTCATGCCAACTTTGGCATGGTTCCAGCAGACCCCGTTTCAGACATATTATGTTGTAGAATTTTTGAAAAATGGTTAGCCATACTGGGAATTTTTGGGGAAAATGTAGTAGTTTATCAATACATATAGGAGTCTAGGAAGGGAATATAGGCGACCGTTGTGGTCATTTGGTATTTCTTTAGGCGTCGTCAAATGACTAGTAAAACCGATAAAATTTCCGAAACTGTAACTTGTAAGACTATTAGTGGCACTCATTCATGGATTCTTCGACATAAGATTTCTTACATGCTGGCATATGTATTATCATATATTTTTGCAATTTATGAATTTCTTAATAAGTATAATTCCTAATACACGGACCATTAGTATTTTAGATCGCGGTTGAGTTTTCAGCATCAATCTTTCTTCGTTGATTTCTAGTTCAACACTTCTTCATATTGTGAGTTCATAGCCTCTCCTTTATAAATTTTAAATGCTTTCTTAAAACCCGCGAGGGAGATACATGCCATTTTATCAAATTAAACACAAGTTGTTTTCAGTATGCTGGACCCGAATATATATATATTTATTGCATGAGTAGCATTTGCCAAAAGACCCTAATTTCGTGAACCGTTAAGTACCTATGATGGGTAGCCGCTATTAAAATTAATAGATCTATGGGCTTGAAAACCCGGTCCGTTTGGGGATGCATCCATTGTGGGAACATCCATGACATATTGTATCGAGATGTTAGTAGGTATAAGGAAAAGATACCTAACATGGGGGCCAAATTATTGAATATTCTTATATGAATCATATTAGTCAATGGGATCGGTGTCACGAGCTCAATTGAATATTTCCTAGTAGCTTGGTGTACAACAAGTTATTCGATGATTATTATCTATGCTTGTGTTCTAACTTTTATTCATATAAACTCTATGATTTCACTCAACGTTTTCCTTGACTTTTTAGCATGTTTTATCTCATGTAATCAAGATTAAAGACTTAGAGTAGAAGAGGGAGGAGCTTGCGCTAAATTATTTTGTTAAATTGTTATAAGTTCTATTCCTAAAAAGTACACTTATTTATGATTGTTGTTTTGAAAACTTGTATCTTGGTTTTGGTAATGTTTCTTTGGGACAACGTTTTGGTACTCTGAATTTCTTGAATGGAACAATGTTTTAAACGTCTCTTTCGAGTCGTTCTTTATATACTTATGATTATTGTGCTATGAATTAACACCCAATTATTGGTTCTGCTGGGTGTAAAATTTAGGGGTGTTAAAGTTACTGTATCAGATGATCAATACGCCGTATTTAATGGATCTGAATATGCCGTATTAATCTTTTGAAAGAATACGATGTATTGGATAGGAAAGTTGGATACATCGTATCCAATGGAAGTGGATACGCTGTATCGGGTTATCCACCAGAACAG
>BQNB010138237.1:2905-17737 GCA_026074375.1 Tanacetum coccineum | reverse complement strand
GAAGATGAGAATCAATGGTCTCCATATAGAAGAGGTCGTGGGAGAGGCTTCTAATCTCAAAGAGGAGGTAAGCCTCAAGTACAATATAAGTGAACGATTTGCTAATACAGCTTGTGGTTTTTTTTAGAGAAGAAGGTGGCATACCCTGTTGTTGCTAACTATGTTAGGAACACTTGGGGTAAATATGGGCTTGGATTATTATCCTTTTAATTTAGCTCCATGGACGGATTAGATGCTATGCTTGAGAATGGTCCATGGTTTATCCGGAATAACATGCTTATCCTGAAGAAATGGCATCCGGGTGAGAACCTATTAAAGGAAGATGTTAGTACTATTCCAGTATGGGTTAAACTATATGGTGTACCTGTTACGGCCTTCAGCGAGGATGGCTTGAGTGCCATTGCTACTAAACTGGGTACTCCTCTAATGCTTGAATCTTATACATCTGATATGTTCATGCAATCTTGGGGTAGGTCAAGCTATGCTAGAGTTATGATTGAGCTTCGAGATGATGTGGAGTTGAAAGATAACATTGTCGTGGCTATGCCTAAAATTACTAAGGAGGGTCATTATACATGTAATGTCCGTGTTGAGTATGAGTGGAAACCTCCTAGGTGTTCGTCCTGTAAGGTTTTTAGACATATCCATGAGGAATGTCCGAAGAATACTGGTGCTGGTGAAAAGAAGATTGTGAAGAAGCCTAGTCAAACTTCTCAAGGTGTTCCGGTTGGTCCGAAAATAGGTTTTAAACCTCAGAAAGAATATCGACCTGTTCCTAAAAAGTCTACTGCTAGTTCTAGTGGTAATAAGAAGAAAGGTGTGGAACCTACTATTGAGGTTAGTAATTCAAATCCTTTTGATGTTCTTAATTCGGTCGATAATGATGTGGAGTTTGGTACCAATAGAGGGACTCCTAATTTGGTAAATAACGGGGCTACTTCAAGTGGATCCTCTTTTATGAATGTCGATAATAGTAGTTCTGGCACTACTCCTATTATTGATAAAATCGGAAAGTTTGAAGATTTACTTACTAGTGGGCAAGCTATTCTTGTGGATAAAGCTGACAATCCTTTGAAGATTGTAGAGTTTCCGGGTGAATATGATAGTGAAGATGAGGTTGCATCAGTTGATAATGATATGACTCGTTCTATGGCATCTGAAAGGGTAGGATTTGGCACTCAAAGTTTGTTGGAACAATGGAGGGATTCGTATGATAATGGTGACTATGATGATGACCCATACGATGATGATATGTACGAAGGTCAGGATCTTTCTCATGAGCTTCAAGCTATATTCGATAATCTAGATATCCGTGTTCGAGGTCATAATATTGTGTTTTATTAGTGTTGTTTTGTTTAAGTAAGGTACTTTTAAAACAATATAATAAAAAGATACGATAGACGAATATAAACATATATATGATCGTAGAACGAATAATCGGACGTTCACGAACATAAATGAACGGACAATATGTTTGTTCATGTTCGTTCATTTAACTAAACGAACATAAAATATTGTTCATGTTCGTTTATTTAATAAATAAACGAACATTTACCAAACGGTTCATGAAATGTTCACTGAACGTTCAGTTCATTTACAGCCCTAGATGTCATCGTGAAATAAAAAGTTATACTATATACCCATCAATGGACATAAAGTTGTGCCGTCAACAAAGAAAATAAACCCAAAATAGTTCAAATATTCCTAGACGTCGAGATAACATTTTTTATATTTTAGAACAATTGTAACGTGTTGTAAATATAAAGAACAAGAACACAAGAATGAAAGAGGTAGAAAGCATTCTTATTATTGAGTGGTTAGAATATGTTACAATAGAAGGTATTTATAAGACATATGAAAAACCCTAACTTGTTAATCAAGATTAGAATGAATACACATAAACCCATAAGCCCATGATATTTTACAATATGTTCATATTTTTTAGCAGTTTTATTAGGAAGAGAATAGGACAATTTTATAATAAAAACACTCATTATTAAAATTTAAAAAACATTCATTTATGTGTTATATTTTTGTTTTGCTACTTTTTAATTGTCAAACTTTATATTTTGTGTTTTATATTTTTTGTTTTATAGTTTTATAATAAAAACAAAATTATTAAATTTTAAAATAAAAATAAAAACATAACGGGTGTATTACAATCGAATTAAATGGGTACCAATAGCTTATACCTTTCAGTAGAGGTGGCAAAAGGAGCGGGTCAGGTAGGTTCGGGCAAAGGGTCTAAACAGGCTCGGTCCCTAACGAACATGGGCCTAAAGGGGTACGGGTTTCAACGAAAACGGTCAAACGGACTCATGCTATACGAATCAATTTAAAAAAGACTTAAACAACGAAAAAAAATTCATCAAAACCGACACCTCATTTATATTTAAATAACTTAGTATATCTATATTTATAAGTTAAAAAAACAATTGACATGTCCTCTAATTAAAAGAAAATATGCGACCGTTAATGTTCATTTAACTTTTAAAAATGTCATACATGTCTATTTCCGAACAAATGAGGGGCTAAATATATCTAAATCTTTTATAGATTGAGGTGGTGTTTGTTTTTTCAGAAATGTCTCTTAACAGCATCTTAATCTGACTTATTCAGACGCGGTCAGACATTTGAGTCATTAAGACTGTTTGTTTTTTATGTCATTCAGAGGCGAGGCAGTAAGAGGCAAACATTGTTAAGAGCGTTTATTTTTTTCTGGCCATTAAGAGACGAACTAGATGTAAAGGGGTGTCTAAACACCTCTTAATGTATTTTTTTATTTATTTTCTATTTTGCTGTTATTTTTTATTTTATTTCTTGATTTTTTTATTTCATTTTTATCTTTTGTATTAAAAGTTTTAAATATAATGATTGCATATGTTTTGTTATATAAAGAAAATGTATAAGATGATATGTGTCAATTTATATTTTGTTCAAATTGAAGGGTACGGTTTCGGACTCATACATCTTAATTTTAACGTGACTCATTTAGTTAATAATTTTAAAAGTTCAATTTAAACTCCAACATGTTTATTTTTGTCGAATAAACATGAGATTGCATGTTTTTTTAAATACTTTTACTTTAAATTGATTTAATTATAAAATTTGTTTTTTTATCTAATAAAATTTATTTTTTCTGCAAATGCAATCATTTTATATTTAACTTGAAAAAACTATTGTTTAACACATCTATACATTTTACCAAAACATACAGTTTTATTTCATTCAGATTCAGACTTCTCAACAACTTATTCATATTAAGATGTGAATCAGATTCAGACTTTTTTATCAAATATTCAGATTCAGATGTGCGAATCAAATTCAGATTCAAAGCCTCTTAATAAACAAACAACACCTTAGTTTTTCTTACTCTTTCATCAGTAGGCAATAGTTTAGTTTTTTCTACTCTTTCATCAATAATTTTCCTACTCTTTCATCATTAATAGGGAAAAGTTTAATATTCTTACTCTTTCATAAGTAGGCAAAAGTTTAGGTGGTGTTTAGTTGTGGAAAAAATTTCATGTTTTTCTGTTTCTAAATTCTTAGAGAATGAGATGGTTTTCTTCTCTAAAGAAGAGTAAAAAATTTTAAAATCTGTTTAGATGAGAGTTGTATTTTTCTTTTTAAAAAGTAAAAAGATGTTTAGAAGATCTATTTTCACTCATTTTTCTTTTCATATTTAATATTTTTTTTCCATATTAGCTCTTTGTATACGATTATATAAACAATAAAAAATAAAATACAAATGAAATTAATAAAAACTAACTACAATCATAAGCATATCCGTAAGAGTCAAAATCCATGAAAGGAACATCCCACCATCGAGCTATTAATTTGGAAATTTTCTTAGCCATGTCACACGCAAAGAACCAATGATTCGTAGATTCAATCCCAACGTCGCAATTGACACACGCTAAGGACTTAATATCTATCCCACGTCTCGAAAGTATTAATTAGTTTGGAATTGAATTCGTCATTAACCTTCCCGCAAAAAAGTGTTTCACTTTGAATGGGACACATATGGAATCCATCTAGTCTTCAATCTCACCTTTCGGAAGTATGCCGAAACATCAATCAGGTATTGGCGATAGAAAACCGTGTAATCACACCCATCAGGGTTCAACGACAGGACCACTTTATCCTGAGAATTGGTTAAGCTCCACGTTTGAAACACTATTAGACTAGCTCATCGACTTTGCGATTCCTCCAAAACTCCTATAGGTGAATTTCTACGAAATGAATGTGTTAAACAAGGTTGAGTAAGTTTACTACCCACTGTTATCCGTTTGAGATTTTCAAGAGCATAAGCTCTAGGAAATCTTTCCTTAAATTTGCCCCCTTCGCACCAACCATCTTCCCAGAATAAAGTCGAAAGACCATTTCCCATTTTCTTCTGCATGAAAGACATCAGATTAATGCCCTTATTCGCCAATACCTTAACCTCATTAATAATACTCGTCCAACACGTATTCACACCTTTTCTCGAAACCCCATCTATATTTCCATCGTCTCCATGAATAGCCTTGACCACACGAGACCAAAGTGTAGACTCATGAGCAAAAAACCTCCAAACCCATTTAAATAACAACCCTCTATTAAGGGCATAAAGGCTAGAAATTCCAAGACCCCCGATAACTTTTGGGGCAAGAACCTTATTCCATTGAACCCAAGAGGCCTTCTTACAATAAGTCTCGTGGCCATTGAAAAACTTACCTCGAATTGATTCAAGGATGCGAAGAATACCTGTAGGGACTTTGAACATCGACATGTGGAAAATAGGCATAGAACCAAGCACCGATTTAATTAAGGTAAGTCTCCCTCCAATCGATAGCATTTTCATCTTCCATTTGGATAAACGCCTCCTAACACGATCAACAATATCCTCCCAAGATTGAAGTCTATGCATATCGCCCCCCACGTATGATCCAAGGTATAAAAAAGGAGCTTTGAGGACAAGACAACCGAGTTTGACAGCCGCACGAGACACTTTACCAGCTTCCACTTCGATGCCCATGAGTTTGCTTTTGCTCATATTAATTTTTAACCCTGAAACCTTATGGAAACAATCAAGAACATGGATAAGAGATGATATATTACTTTCACTCCATTCGCCTACAAACACCGCATCGTCCGCATAAAACATATGTGAAAGATTAATCAAGCCGCCTACTTTAATACCTTGATACATTCCTTCGTCAACCACTCTTTGAAATGAAATATGAAGAGTTTCCATAACCAACAAGAACAAAAAGGGAGACAACGGGTCGCCTTGCTTTAGGCCTTTACCGAATTGGAACTCCTCAGTTGGACTACCATTGATAATGATAGACCCTTTCGAAGAATGAAGGCAACAATGAATCCATTTCCTCCATTTTTCCCCAAAACCAAACTTACTAAGAATATCGTCAAGAAAATCCCACCTTACCGAATCATATGCTTTTTCAAAGTCAACCTTGAATAAAAAAGTTTGTTTTTTTCCTATCCTTTAACACCAAGCATAACTTCGTTTAAGATAAAAGGCCCATCTAGAATTTGTCTATCTTTAATGAAAGCCGATTGCACTTCGTTAATAATTCCCCCCAAGACGCCAACAAGACGATTAGTCAAAATCTTTGCAATGATTTTATAAATGCTACCGATGAGACTAATCGGTCTAAAATCCTTTACAAGATTGGCATCCGGAATTTTCGGAATCAAAGCAATAAAAGATTGAATTACACCCTTTAGGTAATTCAGAAAAATTAAAGAAATACCTCACAGCTTCGAAAACTTCAATATCCACAAGATACCAGAAATGTCTAAAGAATCCAAACGTGAAACCGTCGGGACCCGGAGCTTTATCAATACCACACTCCCAAACCGCTTTCTTGATTTCTGCATTAGTGACATCACTCTCCAAATATGCTTGTTGCTCGTAAGATATCTGATTCGGAAAGTCCAAAAGAACCGAGGCTGTAGGTTTATCCGGCTTACAAAACCGACTAGCAAAATGATTCAAAAAAAATTCTTTTTTTCACATTAACCGGATTATCAATCCATTTCCTTCGACAATACCCCCTTATTACTTTGAATTATTGAGTCTCTTATTAATATACATGGAAAAAAACCGGTATTTCAATCTCCTTTTACACGCCCACTTAATTTTAACCTTTTGAGCCCTTTCCATCGATTCTAAACTGTCCAGCTTTTGAAGCTGGTGTATAGTTTCCAGACGGGAATTGATCAGATCGTCATTCCCTAGCCCACTATCGATATTCAAATCAATGTCCTCCAATTTCTTCTTAAGAAGTGTCTGCTCATTTTTCCTGCGACCCATATTGTTTTTGTTCCATGACCGAATTTGTTGTTTGAGAATTCGAAGTTTACTCATCAGACTAGATAGCGCATTAGGTCCCACCCTCGGGCTGTTCTTCCAGGTATTCTCCACAAAAACATTAAAACCATCCATATCTAACCAATGGTGAAAAAAACGGAAAGGAGTTGGACCGTAATCATAACGATTATCCTTAAGAAGAATGGGCCGATGATCCGACAAGAATCTCTCCAAGGTAATGGCGTTTATGTTCGGGTTACCACTTAGAACACTCTCCGACACCAAGAATCTATCTAACTTGCTCATCTTAGTAGCGGATTTATGACACCAAGTGAAATGGCAGCCTCCTAAATTTACTTCGACAAACCCGAATCCGAAATAAATGAGTTATATCTTTGAGACAACTAACTCTAAAGTGGGAACCGAATCTATCAGATTTAACACGAACCTCATTAAAATCGCCCATGATTATCACATCCCCATTCCACTTACCAATCTCATGATGAAGGAAATCCCAAAGAGATTGTTTTTCTTTGCTCTCTTGAGGAGCATACACCGCAATAATCATCATATTCTTTCCCGTCGACCGCCAATGTCCCCTATTAATCACAAAGTAATCAGACACCGTCACACTACTTTTACAAAACGAATTAGTGTCCCAAACACAAAGGATACCTCCCGAATTACCAACCGCCTCACTATACGCATAATCAAAAACCAAATTACCCCAACATTGTTTCACACAAAACTCATCAATCTTTTCCATCTTTGTTTCTTGAATTGCTAAAAAATTAACCTTATTCTTGATACTAAGTTCCTTGACCCAATCTTTCTTGACCTTTTGGGCAAGGCCTTGAATGTTTGGGACAAACAAATTATCTATATCCTTCATCCTCTCCTTGTGTCTCTAATGATCTTTCCATATTTTGATTTGATCCTTATTTTTTTTTCTTGTTCCATTTTGAATCCCATTACTGTCCGACTTTCACCCACCTCCTCAAGTAAAACCAATCATTGATCTCGATGTTTCTACGGTATTCAGAAACCTTGAAGTGTCCGGATGAAATGGATCCTTTTCACTACCTTTACGTTATTTTTCGCCAACACTCATGAATGCATCATGGATTTCGGCCCTTGGTTTCTGGTCCTAACATCATACAATTTCGAACAGAAAGGAGTGAATCCCGGCTGGAGTTACTTCAAATATTATCGATTCAATTTGTCTTTGTATCCAATTGTTTTCTGGATGTTAATGATAGCGTTTACAAAATTAAATGGATCTCCGTTGTTTTCCATTTTCTTCTCCAAATTATTACTCTCTCACATAACTTTTCACAAATTCTTCATTTTCAAAATACGAAGTCAGGTACCCTCTCTTGTCACAATGATATCGTATAACCTCCAAACCGTTGTTATCAACTGACCTCATCAAGAGTTAGTATATTCTCAGCGGTTTCCTCGGTAAAGTCCGGGACCCAACCTGGTGTTTCGTTGGCTCTAATCCAATAGGTCTTACCACGATGAATGACCTTAAAGTCCTCTCTAATACTTTTTCCTGATTTCGTATAAACACAAAGTCTTTTAGAATGAAAGCAAGTTTCATCCTGGTCATCCACATCTAGCAGTTTTCCCCACTTGTCTGCAATACGAGCAAACGAATTTTCTGTCCAAAGTCTAAATGGAACACCTTCCACTTCTACCCACGCTATTCTACCTTCAACCTCGAATTCATTTGAAGCATCCATGATTTGAGAGAACCACGACATGACACTAACGCATTCTCTGAACTTAGACATTGAATCTACGGATTTAAATTCCATCATAACCCATAGCTCCCCCATGTATTTGATCACAATATCCATAAACCCTTCATTCCCCAATGCCATTTTAAGATTAGCGAGAGAAGCAAATTCTTTCACCCTTCCAAATAAGGCATTAACAGTGTTCTTAGTCCTTACGCATTCATCTCCCAACACAATCGTCTGGTTCCCTGGTTCCACCTTTGTGTCCACC
Source organism: Tanacetum coccineum (assembly GCA_026074375.1). Classification (NCBI taxonomy): domain Eukaryota; kingdom Viridiplantae; phylum Streptophyta; class Magnoliopsida; order Asterales; family Asteraceae; genus Tanacetum; species Tanacetum coccineum. The sequence continues at coordinate 9,408 of BQNB010138237.1, read as the reverse complement.
TTTCAAAACCACCCTATTGGATTTGTCATCTACTAATTTCCCATTCGAAATATGCTTTATCGTAGGGGGGCGCATCGAGCAACGAAAGGCTTCTTAGTTCCATCACCTTCATTCATACCAGTAGGCCTATGGAACCGAGCAATATTAGCATGAATTTTAAATCGATCAATCCAAACGGTACATAAGTTATTAATAAGTCTTTCTTCGCAAAAAACATTAATGAACCTGACGAACCCAAACCTTTTTCCAAACTTAGTTCTTTTAAAAGGAATGTATGAATCTACCACATGGCCGTATTGCATGCACGCTTGAAATAACTCCTTGGCCGATATAGAATCAGGGAAATTCGTGATGAAAACTGATGTAGATATCCTAGCCACGTCGTCTTCTTTGGTTCTGTAACTACCCATTGATCAAGACAAAACAAAAGCCCGACACAATTAAGGATCTTTGGATTGAAGAGAGCTTCTACAAAAACTAAACACAAAACTAAACGAAAGGCGCTGGAATTAGTTTTTACCAGAACTTAAACATAATGTCATACTTATCTAAGTCATTCTTGGCACTGTTAAACCAAATTATGATGATTAAACATGTTTTTCAAAATTGTAAACGTGGATATTCATATTACATGTGAAATTATATAGTCTAGAAGTTGCATAGAATTATAAAAATACATGTTTTCTTCATGAGCCATGCATGGCTAGGTTTGTAACAACTGGTTGGGGCTCGATGGTTTGGGCACCACCATATTATTTGGGTCCCAAGAAATTGACTTCAACGGTGAGCATTTAAATGACAAACAAACTTTGTTTTATTGACATCTTTGACATGTTTATGGTTAGAAAAAAAAATGAAATGTATTGGTTACGTATACAAAGTACAAATAACGTTTGCATAAAATAATTGGGTCAAGGCTACATTTATCCGTCACACCAAAAAACACATCCTTACCAGACACATCAGCGCCACATCAGTTTTCTCTCTAATACTTTTTACCCTCACGCACCCTCACACTACACTATTATCAATCACAATACCCTTCACCATTAAACCCTTTAATTAAATTACTCCAAGTATACAAATATACCTCACAAAATATTTCACTCACACTCTCAATCAATTAAATAATCAAACACTTTCACGGTGCCCGAAAAGTAAGCAGGTCACCCTTATAACCATTTGTTGCATATCCTCACTCGTGACTCTGGTATGTTTTATCAATGGTCACTCGTGAGCATGGCTCACAATTGGTCACGATTGCCTCCTCACGCTACTGATAAATGTAGCCTAAGAAATATGCTATTTAGGCCAAACATTATTATTAGCGAGAGATAATAATAAGGGGGCTGAATTGTTTTTCAAACAAATAAAGTTATATAACTTAAACATTAATTAATAGTAGCAGATTATAGTAATCATGGTTTTAAAAGGCGCGCTATGACCTCGCAAAGACGCAAGGCGTGACCTTCATGCCACGCAATAGACCAACGCTTGGGCTTAAGGCTTGACGTGAGATGGGGAGTGAAAAAACGTGATAAGACGTGAGATAACCGTGTGTGATGGTCGTAGGTTTTTTTGAATTCAATTTCGATAAAAATCGTATTTTTATATAGAAATGAAAAGGATTACATGCAAAGATAGTTTTTTGACTTTATTCCTTATGTATGACACTTTTTGTAAAAAATCAATACTATTTGTAATATGTATTATAAATATATTAATATTTTCATATTTGATGTGCGCTTTAAGTCACGCCTTAAAAAACGCCATGCTCGTAATGGCTCGCCAAAGGCTGTGTGGCTTAACCATGCGTCTCGACACGCATCACGCTTCTATAATTGATAGTAATTATCAATGTCGTTGACTAACAATTTACACATATTATTTTACCTTTTTTTAAGTTATATCCTCGGAGACCGTGTAACCATGGGCGGAGAGAGAGTGAGGGCCAGGGTGCTCAACGCACCGGCCACTTTGTTATTTATTACCTAGTATATAATTTTTTTGCCCATTGCTCAACTAAAACTAAATGACCTCACTAACGATTAGACGGCAAAAGAATTAAAACAAATTTGACATCGTTTCATGCATGATGCACAAGATTTTTATCTAAAAATATATTTATTTATTATTGTCATGCATTTTTCTTATCAAAACTTTAAGTTTAAAACGCTACGATTGTTAGATTGGTCATATATATAAAAGCGAGTAAATTGCATAGATCGTCCCTAAAATTTGGTTAAATTGCATGTTTCGTCCTAAACGTTACGAAAGTGCAAAGATCGTCCATCTGAGAAAATATTTGGTGCAAGTATCGTCCCTATGGAGAAACATTTGGTGAAACATTTGTTGCAGGTATCTATTAGAATATGATAATTCACCATTGAAGGCTAATTGATTTGCTTCCCTTCAATTGATAATAACTATCCTATATATAGGATATAAGAGAACATTCTAGAATCGTTACCATGGGCTTGATCCCAATACAAATTAATGACTAATAAATACTAATAAATGTCTTGACTTGACTTGGATGATGATTATTGACTCTTGACTTTTATTGTTGAACGTTGACTTGATTTATACAAGGCTAATACTCCCCCTCAGTGTGAGCGGGAGATCTTCGGACGTTCAGACTAGAGCGAAACTCAAGAAATAAAGCTGTGGGGAGACCCTTAGTAAAAATATATGCATACTGAAATCTGGAAGGGACATGAAGCACACGAACCTGACCGGAAGCAACATATTCTCGAACAAAATGAATATCAATCTCGATGTGTTTAGTACGCTGATGCTGCACAGGATTAGTAGACAGATACACAGCACTCACATTATCACAATAGACAAGAGTAGCAGTAGAGAGAGGAGTGTGAAGTTCAAGCAACAAATTCCGAATCCACGCAGTCTCAGCAACAACATTCGCAACACCTCGATATTCTGCCTCAGCACTAGAACGAGACAATGTAACCTGCCGTTTGGCAGACCAAGACAAAAGGTTATCACCAAGGAACACACAATACCCGGAGGTAGACCTACGAGTAACAGGGCAACCAGCCCAATCAGCATCTGTATAAGCAGTGAGTTGACTAGTGGACGAGACATGAAGCTAAAGTCCATGGTCAATAGTCCCACGAACATAGCGCAAAATACGCTTCAAAGCAGTAAAATGTGGATCACGAGGATCATGCATGTAAAGACAGATCTGCTGCACATCATAAGATATATCCGGGCGTGTGAATGTCAAATACTGAAGGGCACCTGCAAGGCTTCGATATAAAGTAGGGTCACTGACAGGGTCACCATCAGAACCGAGTTTGGACTCAGTGTCCACAGGGGTCTTGCATAGGTTACAATGCTGCATGTGAGCGCGCTCAAGAATTTCCTCTACAAATTTAGACTGAGACAAAAACAATCCAGACTTCGATCGCTGTGCAGATACACCAAGGAAATAATTGAGAGAGCCAAGGTCAGTCATAGCAAACTCACTATGAAGTAATGTAATAATGCGCTGTAAGAGAGCAGTAGACGAAGCTGTGAGTATGATGTCATCCACATATAAGAGCAGATAAGCAACATCCGAACCCATGTGATAAACAAATAGTGACGTATCGGTTTTACTATGCTAAAAACCGACACGTGTAATAAAGCTAGCAAACCGCTGAAACCATGCCCGAGGAGCTTGTTTAAGCCCATACAAAGAACGCTGCAAATGACAAACATAATCAGGGTGGGCGGAATCAACAAACCCTGGTGGTTGATGCATGTAGACTGTCTCAGATAACTGGCCATGAATGAAAAGCATTTTTCCACATCAAAGCTGATGAATAGGCCAATCACGTGTTCCTACAAGACTCAAGACAGTACGAATATGTAAGCCGTTTGACGACCGGACTAAAGTTCTCAATCAAAAATCATCCTCTGCTGTTGACTGCGACATTCGTACACCAATCGAGCTTTAATACTGCTACAACTACCAACAGCATTAAACTTATGCTTGAAAACCACATAGATTCGAACAATAATTAACATTAGCTGGACGAGTCACAAAGAGCCCACGTTTCCGTTAGAAATCAAAGCCTTATATTCATCTCCCATACCTTATAGCCAATTTAGGGTCACGAAGAGCATGTAATGAGAGCGAGGAATAGGCGAAGTAGTGGTGGCATGACAATTCATACGCGCAAGAGGTTTTGAAATTCTGGCTTTTGCACGGGTGACCATATGATGAGTATTGGTAGTTGGGGCGTTCCCATAAGCAGTAGTAGTAGGTGAGGAGATATGGGTATTTCGGTGTTTGAGCTTTGGTGTAGTTGGCTCTGAGTTGAAAATAAAGGAGGGACCAGAATTAGTTGGTGGGTTGTGGATACGAGGTAAGGGGGTGGTGTGGGGATTGCGGTTGGCTTGAGGCGATTGGGTAGGGCTCGTGTGAGTAGGAGATGGAGGCATGGCAGTTGGGGGAGGTAATTGGTGATTGTTAGGAAGAGTGGTTTGGGACGTCTAGGTGTTGTGAGGGGTAACAAGAATCGTAGGATTGGGTGTGTCGGGCTCAGGACCCAAAAGGGATTGGTCTTCATCAAGATGACATGTCGGGGAGATTAGATTTTGTTGGTTTAAAGTCAAGCAACGTACCCTCGAATGTAAGCGTGTAACCAATAAAGACCATGCTGTGGATCTAGGTTGAAGTTTATGATCAAAGAAAATGTGTGGATAGCAAAGACATCCAAACACTCGCAAGTGATCATATATGGGTGGTTTGTTGTAAAGCTTAGTAAACGGTATTTCATTATTGATGGCAGTGGAGGGAATGATATTTAAAAGGTGAGCAGCCATGTTTAGGGCTTCCACCCAATATGATGGAGGTAAGTGTGCTTGAAACAGTAAGGTGCAGGTAATGTTGTTAAGGGTGCGTAGCATACGTTCTAATTTCCCATTTTGTTGAGAGGTTTTGGGATAAGAAAACCGAAACTGCATGCCATTTTGATGAAAAAGGTTGTGAAAGCGGGTATTATCATACTCACTTCTATGGTCACATTGCAAAGCCTTAATATCAACATTAAATTGTTTATTCACATATGTGCAAAAAGTAACAAAGGTATCGAACAAGTCGGATTTATGAAGCAAAGGATACACTCAAACATAACGCGAGAAGTGATCCAAAAAATAGCATAATATTTAATGACACTTTCACTTGAGATGGGGGATGTCTACAAATCAGAGTGAATAATATCAAATACAGACCCAACATTCGTCTCGAAACTGTAAAAAGGAAGCCTAGTGTGTTTGCCTAATTGACAAGCATGATACAAAGCGGGCAACTTTGTTTTATTATATGAAATAAAATGAGAAGACTCTAAACGACGAAGCACATCTTCACTCGGGTGTCCAAGGCGTCTGTGCCACGTGGTGGGGCTCAATGAAAGCGAAGCAAAGGTTGTGGTAGAGGATGGTTGTTGAGTGACAAGGTAATCCTTCACAGAAAATCCATAAGCATCAAAATTAACAGACACATTATTGTCACGAGTGAATTGTCAAACCGAAATCAAATTTTTAAATATATTAGGTGTGACAAGAACACGATGAAGGTGAAGGGGTTTATGTGGTGTATGCAAAAGGCTATGGCCCATGTGAGTCACGGGTATGGGTTAGCCGTTGCCAACAAATACAGATTTATACAAGCTTGGATTGCTAAAAGAAGTGAGCATACTTGTGTTCTTAGCTAGATGAGAGGACGCCCCAGTATCCATGTTCCAATTTAATTCTTGTAGAGTCATCATTTGGAACGCTTGTGGAGACGAGTATGGATAGGCCTGCTGGATTGGTATTTGGGCCGGCTGGGGCTGCACTTGGGCCGGCTGAATTGGCACAGAAGACACCAAATTAGCTTAAGGGTGTGTCATGTATGATGCGGGCTGAGCAGGTGATGGACAATAGTGTCCAAGTCCAGACTGAAGATAAACATAACCCAAATTGTTAGGTTGGGCCGAGTATAGGGGTATAGGGTGTGAAATGGATTCGGCCATGTTGGACTGTTGGAAGTTAACAAAGCCCATGTTGGGTGTAAATGGATATGATCCATTAAAGTAGCTTGATAATGCAACATTATACTGATTGGTAACACCTTGAGACGTGTGAACAGCAGGTAGACCAATTGTGTTATTATAACTTGTCATGATGTGCGCTTAGAAGAAAAGTAATACGACAACAATTAAGCATGCAATATGAAAAGGAAATAATGCAAGCAAATGATAGCAGCAGCAGGCAAGCAAAGACAGAAAAAAAATATGAATGAGACTATGACTAACTATGGTAACATCCTACCATTATGGGATATGCCTCAAATCACAATTAATACAATCACATCTGATCTTAACGGATAAGACTAATGACAGCTAATTACAGCGGGATAAGACTAATGACAGCTAATAGGCTTGATCTTATGCCCTATTTGCTTTGAGGACATTGAAACCGTTAATCATATCTTCTTCTCTTGTAACATGGCT
>BQNB010138236.1:0-17737 GCA_026074375.1 Tanacetum coccineum | reverse complement strand
TGATTATGACTGTTGTACCCTTGAAGTAATACCCCAGATTAGCTTCCGCTGCTATATGTAAAAATGGGGGTGTTACACAAACTATCTATGAAAACAATTTCAAAAGCTAAATCAAACATAAACTAACCTAATTTTTGAGCTTAAAAATGGCAGTTTAAACAAAAACTACTAGTATGCTAAAACTGTTTTGACCCATAACACATAAAAACAATGAAACATTTCTAAATCTTAAAATACCAGATCATAAACTTGAATAATAGACCATTTTGAACATGAAAACACAACCTAAATGCTTGAAAACTACAAATCAAAACCTAGGCAATTACTAAACTTGATATGTCCACAGATTGTTTCATATGCATAGAAAAACTTATAAACTTCACAAAACTTGATTTAATCTTTACTAAACATGATCTAACACAGAAAAAGTATGATTTAAAACTAGATTTGAGGACTGAAAATGATCAAAACGGATTTTACTTATGGAAACTTGTCTTAAACCAAACACTCCTTAAAAACACTCTATTCCAATTTAGACTTAGAAAACCATGATTTTAAACTTAAGTATCAACTACCAGATTATAACTAAGTTCTAAAAGACTTAATGAACAGATTTAGACCATAAGATAAGCATTTACAATAAGCTATAAACTAATGCTAATATTTTTGGATTTTTGACTGATTTTAGGCTAAAACTTAAAAACTAAGATCTAAACTAGAGACAAGCATGAAACATAATCAAAACACAATAATAAGACATATTAAACAGAAATAAGCAATTATAAGCACTATGATAAGCAAAAATAAGCAATAAGTAGTTTTTAGCAAAAATATAAAAATAGAACTCACAAGTGTCCTTGGCTTTTGGTTAAGACTTAAACACCCAAATCAGTTCCAAACTTTGCTATAGCTTATCCACATAAGCAATAACCCATGGCCATCCAGTATACACCATGCTCCATTGTTCTTGACAGATTTTTTAGAGTTTTTGTTAATAAGACTTAGACTCTTTAAACTATGAAGAAGTTTAAAGAGTTTAAGTTAGAAAAGCTTATATTAGAGTAAATATGAGCTTAAAGTAGCTTATGAAAATCTTTTAACAACAATGGAATAAGACTTGAAAAAAAACAGATTATGTAACATAAAACCTCAAACTTTCATTAACTTTTTTAAAACATTACAAGACTTGGAAATTTAATTGCAAATAAGCTGAAGTACATTAAAAATAAGCTGCTAAACTAGATAAGCTCCAAAGGCTTACAAGAAGGCCCTATATATACTAAAATTCTTGAAGTCTTCGGTCTTGGACTTGTGTTTCTTCTCTGAGACAATGGAGAGGTGTGTTAGTTGTGTGAGTGAGTCAAAAATCAATCTCAGCCTTTAATCTTAAGTGTTCTCTAAGTTTTTTGATCTCAACCTTTGATTTCTTGTCTTCTATCATAGACGAATGAGGTTGTTTAGGATTGCCAACATGATTTTTTGTTTTATGAAGTGAGGTTAAGGTGGGAGAGTGATAGTTTTATCATAAGGTGCAGAGGTCGAAACGACAGTGACACATGAATAGTAATTTAGGGCGGGAAAAGTGTTTTGGGAGATAACAGGGCTAAGGGTTAACGGGGTTAGGGGGACAGGGTAATGGTGTTAGGTTGAGGGACTAACATTGTTAGTCCTTAAGGACTAATGTTGTAAAACCTTAAGGACCTATGGTTTAATGAGTTAATGGGTTTATTGGTTAAGTAGGTTTGGGCTTATGAACTTGGACCTGGTTGGCCCAATAAGATTTCTTCGTTTTCGGCTTCGTCTTTGACTTTGACTTTTGTTGACTTTGACTTTGACCTTTTGCGCTCTTTCCATTCCCGTGCTCGGTTTTGTCCGTTTTGACTTAATTTTTGTCTTTTAGTGAATATCCGTTACCTGCACAATCATAAATGCAAAACACACAAATACAACGTATTTTTGGTATGTTTTTTGTCATTATTGGTCATTTTAGCACGTTTAATTAGGTCAAAGGTATGTGTAATTAAACACATTCCAAAATCCCCCATACTAAACTATTGCCGTGTCCTCACGCAATGCCATAAGTAAACACTTTATAAAACCAAGAATCTCAATCCCCCTCGACTAATTACCTCGAAAAGTAGCTAAGTGTTCATCGAGGGGAATTAAAGAATCATCAGTTTTGAAAAAGCCCCGTTTTTACCATTTTTTAAAATATTTATACTTATTCCCACACATATTTTTGTATTTTTCCTTTTTCTCATTTTTTTGTACTTTTCATATTAAGCAACTAACTAGAACGTTTGACTTTCGCGCAGATACGCTGTATCTCTTTAGTTGGATACGGCGTATTGGTGAAATTTAGCAATCTTCAAATATCTTTGTTTTAGCTCCAAATTATGCGCTTTTTAGCTTGTCTTCACAAAACACTCCTGAATTACTGCATTTATCTCTTTTAAGCAATAAGTTCTAATAGTGTAATAATTATATAAAAGTGGGCAAAACAGATAGGATAAATGATATAATTAAGTGACGTTATTTGATGTCATCAAATATCCCCCCACTTGAATCTTACTTGTCCTCAAGTAGACTTTAGAAAAAAGTGTAGTTTATGAAAATGTGTCCCAACCGAATTGAGGATTTTCCGTTTAAGCATCGTTTTGTCCTAATCACCTGTACATAACCAAGCTCCTCATGAAATATGGAAATGAAAACACTCAGATCACTCAACTAATCTAGGTGTAACATTTAGTTAGTACGCTCAATGTCATGTGTGATTATCTTGTTCATAGGCTTGGCAATGGACTACACATCTCCACCGTATAAAGCTTAGGAAGAACAAGTCAAGTGCTAAAATTGGGTTAATAAGGATTATGGTATGATCATTCACAGTCTTTCACCATAAGTTTACCACATCCAACAAGGCAGATGTATCAAGGGTTATAGTTGGCGCTAGTATGTAACTAGAGATCTTTTACAAAAAAGTCATGCTAATTTTTTTTAAATTTGGCCGTTTTTTAAGCACTTTGCATGTTATTTTGTAAAAAAAGAAAATAAAGTTACTTCTAATTCTCCATCCTCTCACTTAAAATTATCCAAAGTCTTGTTGATATAGATAAAAAATGAATATTAAAGGACAATAGAACTAGACAGAAAAACTCCCTGTTGTTTTGCTCGTGATAATTCTCCGTAAGATGAGTATTGAGCTACATGTCGTTGACTAGGGCTTAAGCATGCTTGGATAATTTACAACACATGTCTTTTTTAGATATACCATATGATAGTTTTTGCATGGTCTGTATAAAAAGATTTAAAATACAAGTGCCAAATTCTATCTCGCTACAATGGTACAAGAAAAACAATTAAACACACAACATGTACAGGGATCATAAGGCCGTATCCAAAACCCTAGGATACATCGGTGTTATGGTTCTGTAAAAAAATTAAAATTACTGGAAATATCAATATGTAAGTTTTAAAACTGATTAACATCAGCATTTATAGCCGTATCGAGTGGGGTTTCGGATAGCCGTATTGAGTGTCTGGGGAAGCAAATCGTGTTCAACAAATATTTAAAATGGGACGACAAAACATTATAATTGACGGGTTGTCTCTTGGCGGCACTTTTGTTTCAGCTGGTCTTTAAGTTTGACCTTTTTCGAATTTAACCCCATCCTTATAAAACAATTTGGGGTCGAACGGGATGCCAAATGGCACATACAAATTCTTGATTAGGAAAATGAATGGCATCCCTTTGTTACAAGTCATGATATTAACACATAATTCCTTGATAAAGGATTCAGTTTTGAAAATTTTATTAGATGTATCATGACTTGTTTCCAAAATCTTATTTGACCTTAGTGCATAGGCACCATCATCGGTATTTATTACATTAAGTAATGGTACGACAGACATATCCCCCGAAGATTGCTCAATATCGATTTCATCAATATCATTCTCCTTATCCGATTTTAAGTCATCGAGATAGATTACGTTGAAAGGAAATAGATCATTAAAGTATAAAACGTTTTGTTCTTTTTCATCACATTCGGACAATAATGTTTCATTTTTTTAATTAAATTCATCAATATGTTGAGGACTTACAGTAGGTTCAGTTAAGAAATCTGATTTAGACGTTAGAGTATCATTGTAAACAATGGCTGGAAATTCATTCTCAAAATCTTTAAAGAAGTCTAAATCATTAGAATAACTTTACCTCAGGCTCGGGTGTCGAAAACAAAGGCATATTGACTTTATCATTATCATTTTTAGGAATCCGTTTTCAAATCATTGACAAAATTATTTTATAGGAAATGAATTTTGTTGTTTTTTAATGTTTGTCATTAAATTATCGTGTTAATCTTCATCGTCGGATTCGTCATAAAAGATCTTCTTAAAGTCAAATTTTATTGTCGTTAGTGGATTACCGTTGGTTCATAGGAGTGTTGCATCAGACGTATCATCAAAGACTATAGCTGGGAATTCAGATTCGAAGTTGGTGAAGCAATCGTCCCCATTTCGTTATAATATTTCACCTTACTGTATGTGGCAGTTTGCCAATTGAACGTTCGACCAGCTCTCTGAGCTTTTTCCTCTTGAAGTCTGATGTATTCTTCCATAGTGATGTTGGGGGCGTCCATTTTTTGTAATAAAATTATCTAGGAAAAGAAAATTGTCAAATAGCTTAATATGTCGTATTCAGTAATCACTGAATACGGCCGTATCTAGTGTTTTCGATGGATAGTAGTCGAATACGCTGTATTGATTTGAAAAAATTTATACGCCGTATCCAACAAGATGAATACGTCGTATTGATATTCGACTCAGAATTTGTTTTCAGCATGGCTGTAACAATGCCACACAAACCCACAATTGGCATAATATACAATGCGGGAATTAAACACACAACAACCACAAAAATATGCAATTTAAACTAAACTAAAACACTAATAAAGTTATGATCAATAATGAAAGTCAAGCATGTTGTAAGAAAAATGTGTGCAAGAAAGAAAAATGGTAAAAACCTGGAGTGTTTAAAAACCTAGTAATTTCTTATTCCCTTTTAATTTCACACTTTGCTACTTTTCAAGGTATTTAATTTAAGGGGATTGAAATTTTTGGTTTTCTAAACATGGATTTATTTCATTGCATGAGGACACAACAATATTTTAGTATGAGGGGATTTGGTATATGCTTAAATACACATACCTTTTTCTCACTAAAATAAGCTTAAATGACCAAAAACGGACTTAAAATGCCAAATATATGCTTGTTTTGTTTTATTTACTATGCAGGTAACGGATATTCACAAAAAGACAAAACCGAGCATGAGATTAGAAAGAGCGTGGAAAACCAAAGCCGAATGCGTATGCATCTAAATGGGCCAAGTCGACCCATTATGCCATTTATACAAAAAAGACATTTAACAATAAAAAGCCCATTAAGCTTCTATATCACAAACTGGCCAAACAGCCCAAACCTTAACCTCATTACACCGTTAGTCCCCAAGGACTAACACTATCAGTCCCTAACCCTTTCACCGTTAGTCTCTAATCTTAACACCTGTTACAAATCAAATACCAATACTCCAAAACCATTTACCTACCATTTTCGGTCTTCTCGTTCAATCCATTAACACCACCATTAAAACTTACCAAATACCACTTATACCCAGTCAAATCTCAATCCCTGATAAACCCAAAAACGCGTCAAACAAGTAGGGGAAGTGCTCAAGGAATTCAATGCACGGTTTAAGATTGATTGGCTGTAATTTGAGCTTTCCATATACAAATATGGAATGATTTGAAGGTGATTGAAGGCGGTTTACAAGGATATGCATAAGACGACCCTATAAAAAGGGAGAAGAATGTCACACAAAGGAGATATCTAGTTTTAGGAGTAGTTTAGTCTTATTTACCAGCTTATTTGTCTTTTTAATATTGAATTTACTTTTTCTAAGCATTGTTTCTCTCAAGGATTGATCAATAAAAAGTGAGTTCCCATTTTATTTTTTTAGCTTATTTACTGTTTGCTTATCCTACTGCTTATTTGCTGCTTATTATTGCTTATGGCTGCTTAATTTGTCCTTATAAATGCTTTTCATGTTTGTGGTATGACTTTTATGACATTTGAAAGTGTCTTTTTAAAAACTGTCTCATTTGTGCTTCAATCTGCTTATTGCTTATGCTATTTGATTTAGTGCTTATTTCTGAATCTTTGTTGCTTAATTGTCCTTAAGACACTTCATGCTTAATCAGTTCTTAGACTTTAAAGCATTTCATAATCTGTTTAAGTTTAAAATGGATTTTGGATTTTTAAAGGGGTGTTTGGGTCAAGAGTCAAAATGGGTCAAATGAGGTTAATAGTTTGTTTTGGTGCTCAAACCAGTTTCAACAAGCTTTAAATCAGTCTATAAGTTAGTTAAATTCAGTTTTTAAAAGGTTAAGATCAAAGTTTAAGGTTGTGAGTTCTAACTGTTTAAATTTGTGGTTTTAAGAATTTTTCAAAATAGCTTAAATCTATTCTTTGTTTAAAAGTTGTTTTTGGGTCTTGTCTAATACCTTATTTTGGTCCTTAATACAATAGAATCAGGCTTGATTGAGTGTGGAATTGCCTTTTGAGTCTTAAGTCAATATCTGCCATTTAGTTTTAGTTTTTAAAAGTTCAAAAAGCCTCTTTTCAATCATAATTTTAGAGTAGCTAGGGTTTGTTTCAGAATCTAAAAATCACTGCACAAGCTCTTTGTGGTCCAAACTCAATCTATTTCAGCTTATTTTTAGGTTTAGAGCTTATTTAGTGGGTTATTTTTAGGGCTGCATTTAGTGTTTTGTACTCTTAAAGTCAATAAAAACAAGTTCTCTTTAACTGCTTATTTGCTTTTGTTCTTGTTGCTTATTTTAAATTGCTTGTTTTTTGTTAGTATTTACTTATTATGTCATAATAGTAGCCTTTCATAGCTTTTTATAGTTTCTCTTAGCTTATTAGGTCTTAAGGCATAAACTGTTTTATGTATAAGAAAGGCTTATAAGTCCTTAAGCCATTCTATCACTTTTTTCAGCTTATTTTAAGTTCTTAATTTGTGTTCAAATTTGCTTATTAGGTTAGATTAAAGGGTATGTGGCTTATTTAGTCTAAGTTAAAGCTTATTTCAGCTTATAAGCCCAAACAGTGTGGACTTAAAGCCTTTTTAGTTTTTAAGTTAAAACTGTCTCTTAATTAAGCTCTTTTCTAGCTTATTTGTGCTTTTCATAAAAAGTGCTTTCACAAAAAGTCATTATTTTAAGCTTTTAAATAAGTTTGTAAAAAGAAATTAAAAAAAATGTTTTATAAAAAGGTAAGGCCACAGGTTTTGAACCTGTGACCTCACCCTTCACACACACAACACTTAACACCACTCTCCACTGCCAACGCGCCCTTGGGACTTTTTCAATATAGGTTTGCAAAATTTATTATATAAGGGAAGTTGGCAGTTTAAGCTTACAACTTTTATAAGCTTATTTTCAGCTTATTGAGATAAGCTGTTTAGCCAATTTTTTTTTCTTAGGATTTATATAGTCTTAAGAACTTTTCCTGAATTTTGTAGAATTTTAATAATTAGTTTAGTATTTTTAATATTTAATTTAGATTAAAAGTGTTTTTAATTCATAATAAATTAAATAAAAGTCAAAAAAATATAATTCTTTTTTCTAAAATTTTCTTTTATCATTTAGGACCTATAGAAATTAAGTTTGCTTTTCTAGGGTTAAAATTTAAAGTTTTAGGTTTTTAAGGTGTGTTTTTAAAAATCCCGTTAACGTTTTTCGTTTTTAATTTGTGTTTGCTTAATTTATTGCTTTCCTTTACTTGTTTTAGCATTTACTTTGTAGAAATTAGAATCCAAATCAAAAATCTTAATCTATTCAAAATCCTGATTACAAACGTCAACTCGAAGTTCAATTCACGCCTCGTTGGAACAAAAACGACCCGGGAAACGACCAAGAAGGGGTCACCTTTGAAGTCGATGCTTCCGGAATTATATTTTATTTGTGAGTTGGTTTGTTTGCCGATTCACCTATATTATATATATATACTATTGACAACGATCAGGGATTGTGGTAGTTCCAAGGCTCTTGGCCCTGATGAGTTCTCTTTTACTTTTGTGAAGAAATATTGGGATGATATTAAAGTTGACATTTTCAAGTATGTCAATATTTTTCTTGATAATGGTTTGTTGCCTCATGGATCTAATTCTTCTTTCTTCACTCACATTCCAAAGGTTAGCAACCCTATTTTTATCAAAGATTTCCGTCTCATTTCTCTCATAAGCGTTCATTACAAAATCATAGCTAAAATTCTAACTAATCGACTATCCAAGGTGATTGATAAGATTGTTAGTCACGAGCAATCGGCCTTCATAGCTGGTTGTCAAATTCTTGATAGACCTCTTATTCTTAGTGAGATTGTTGAATGGTTCAAAAAAGAAGAAGAAATATTTGTTAATTTTCAAAGTTGATTTTGAGAAAGCTTTTGACTCGGTGAGCTGTAAATATTTAGACTTTGTTCTTCTTAATCTTGGCTTTGGCTCTAAATGGTAGTCCTACCTCAGAATTTTCTATCAAACGTGGCCTCAGGCAAGGAGATCCTCTCTAGCCTTTTCTTTTTATTCTTGTTATGGAGGGGTTGTATAACGCCATAACGCTTTCTCTACCGCAATTAGCTCGGGTCTTATAAGAGGCGTCAAATTCAGTTATCCTAAAGTAACTATATCTGTGATTATCACTACCGAATGGAATGTTAATGATTTAGACAATATCATTCGTGTTTTACAGATCTTCTACTTAGCTTCGGGTTTAAAAATTAACATTCAGAAATCTAATATTTATGGCATTGGGGTTTCGGATGTCGATGTCTCTTCCATGGCTAGTAATTATGGATGTGCTTCAGGATCCTTTCCTTTTACTTATTTTGGGTTACCCATTGGTCCTAATATGAGTTTGACATCGAGTTGGCAGGTTTTATTGGAGAGGTTTCAATCGAAGTTATCCTCGTGGAAGGCTAATCTCCTTTCTATAGGGGAACGTCACACCTTAATAAAAGTTGTTCTTGGTAGCATCGGTATCTATTACTTCTCGATCTTCAAGGTCTCTGAATATGTTATAATTCCTTGGAAAGATCCCAAGCAATGTTTTTTTGGGTAGGTTCTCATAAAGCTAGAAAACCAGTTTAGGTTAAATAGAAAAATGTCCTCTCTTCTTATGATAGCGACGGTTTAAACATCGGTAGTTTTAAAGCTTTTAACCTCGCACTTCTCTAAAAGTGGCGTTGGAGGTTGTTATCGCACAAGAACGCACTCTGGGTTAAAGTTATCAAGCTTAACATGGTCAGGAATGTAGCTTTGATAACAATGGTTGCATCTATAAAGGTACGTAGGATATAATAGGTGGTTCATCTAATTTTCTACACTAGAATAACATTATTCCTAATAGTTCCTTTCGTTTTCAAGCGGGTTGTGGCACGTGTATCCGTTTCTGGAAAGACACTTGGGTAGGAGATTCTCCTTTTTATATTCGATATAATATGATATACCGATTGGAGCGTGAGAAAGATTGTCTTATTATTGACCGCATTGATCATGGCCAATGGCATTGGAATTGGTCGAGGCCTAACCTTGGTGCTTAAAATTCTGCTAATTTACTCGGCATGCTTTTTGAAATTAGTTATGCAGAAATTAACAAAGTTGAAGATACTTGTGTGTGGTCATTAGGCACTGATGGAACTTTTTCTATAAAGGTTGCTCGATGCATTATTGATTCAAAGATTCTCCCTTCTTTGGCTCCATCGACAGTTTGGGACAAAAACATTCATCAAAACGTCAATATTTTTATTTGGAGGTTGATTTTGGATAGCTTGCCTCATAAGTTGAATCTTTCTTCCCGCGGTATTGATATTCATGCGATCTCTTATCCTCTTGCAATGGTAATGTGGAATCTTCAAATCATATTTTCTTTGAGTGTAATATTACCAAGGACATTTGGATGCTTGTTCGCAAATGGTGTGATATTTCTTTTCCTCCTTTTACTTCATATGAAAATTAGAAATGTTGGTTTACTTCGTGGCAGGTGGTTAAAGAGAAGTCTCGGCGCTTATCAGTTATTTTTTCTTCTCTCTTAGGTGGCTTTGGAGGTATCGTAACCGTGTTACTTTTCGTTCACACCCAATGAGGAAAAGTGACATTTTCGACAGCATTCGCCTTTTCTCGTATTCTTAGCTTCATCATAGGGGTCACATGATTTACATTTGGATTGACTAGCTTTAATCCCCAATGCTTCTTTCGAGTAATGGTTTAAAATGACGTTTGTTTTTTATCCTCTCGAGTTCCTCGAGGCTTGTTTGGGGTTGCATAAAAAACGCTCCGGAGTGAAAACCGGCGGCTCGGCCTTCGTGAGCGGGGATTTTTCTCTTGTATTGTATAGGCAAGAGTTTTTTCATCCTTTTTGTAGCCCAGTTAAACCCTTGGGAAGATGTTAGTCTAGGTTTTTTGCTTTTTTGCTTATTTCTACTATTGTATTTGTACTTTTCTAGCTTATAGCGCCTTGCTAGTAGCCTTTTATTTATATATTTATCTTTTGCCGTTAAAAAAACAATGAGAATCTAATGTTAAAAATTAAAATTTGATTAATTTTATAATGAAATGAGTAAAAATGATACTTTTATGTTCATATTGAGTATATATGTCATTATAAATTTTACTTGAATAAATATGTCATTAGGATTAAAATTGGGTATGTATAAAAAACACTCTTTCCATTCAAGTTACAGGACACCACTTGAGTCACAACTAACACAAATACAACACATACATACAAAAATGCCATATAACTTATTCACCGGATACGATCTCTTTACCCAAAAAAAATGCCCTATAACTTGGCTGTTAGATGATACAAAATCCAGAATTGTCGCTAAAGTGCGGCGTTTAGTGGCGTTTACGCGCTCTATGACTTAGCACACCTTGTGCTCTAAATATGAGGTTTTAAGTAAGGTTTTCAGTACAAATATTATATATCCTAGTTAGACGTATACACATTAATTATGTCTAAGACAATTTTGTGTCTCAAAACCAAATATATTTTTTGACAAATTAAGTACGGAGATAAAGCATCGTTTTTGCCCCAAAGATTTTGAATCATTAAGAACGTGCGTGTACGCTTGTGCTTTGGTGTATGTCGTTTTCATAAATGCCGTGGTATGTTTTTGCTTAAAACATCTAATTTATCTAAACAATTTGTCCAAAATCATAATGTTAACAACTGATATTGCCTAAAATATTCAAACTTAATTTCTACCGAGAAATGTTTTAACGTGATTGATAGCCTTGTGACATTTAAGCCAGCTTTGATAAGCCTTTAGTAAGCTTTTAGGTTGGTTTTTATAAGCCTTTATGTTTTAGAAATCATTTCTAAGGTTTTTAGCAATCATGGTTTGAATCTGTAGATTTTTAGTTTGATAACAAAGTTTATTTGCTTTGATCTTGATTAGAGGCAATTCTTTGATGTTTTCATCCTTGATTTGGTCCATAATGCAGTAGGATTGAGTTAGAATAAGTGTGCTATTGCCATTTTAGTTTTAGTTCAAAATCTATCTAAGCGTCTTTCATTTTTCAAAGTATAAAGTCCAGTTTTTAATTAAAATCTTTGATTAGATTAAGTTTGTTTAAGGGTCTGCATTTGATTATTATAAGCTTATTAGGGTTAGTGCTTAATCTGCTTGTGCTTTTAAGAGTCTTTAGACAACTTATTCTAGCTTAAATTATAGTCTGCAAGTAGTCATTATTTTCTAAGAGTCCAAAAGCAAGTAGCTTAGTCTGTCATGTTCATTAACCTTTTTCTAGCTTATTTCCTTTTGGTTGTGCTTAATTCTTGTTTACTTGTGTTATTTGAGTCTTAATCCTTATTTGTTTTTCACTTTTAGCTTTTTCCTAAGTGCTTATTAGTCTAAAATTTAGCTTAAACATTGGTAAAAAGTCATCTATATATCCATTTTAGTGTCTATCTGTCTTAAGCTTTTGGTTGCTTATCAGCTTATTTTTCTTGTTCATTTCTATTAATAAGTGCTTATGGAGTTTAGCTTAGGGTCTACTTTATGCTTATTAGTTTTCCTAGTTGCCTTTTTAGTCTAAATAACCTCACAGTAGTTAAAGGTCATTAAGCCCTAGTTTAGCTAATCTGTCTGTTTTATCAACTTATTATTAAGTTTCTTAAAAAAGTTGTTTTTCCAAAGTTGTCTATTTCTAGCTTATTTATAAGGTTATTAAAAAGAAAATAAAAAAAATAATTTTCCAAAAAGGAAGCCAGAGGGGTCGAACCTGAGACCTCCCCCTCACACACAAGCTATTTAACACTGCACTCTACTACACACATGCCCTTGAGTCTTTTTCGTTATACATCCCACCTATTTAATATTTAACCCTTTTCAAGCATTTAAGCTTTCAGCCCATTTGGGCTTATTTCTAGCTTATTTATAAGCTGTTTCTCTAACTTCTTATTTTTCTTGCATTCTTTATAGCTTAAAGTATTTTCCTGCATTTTTCCAGAATTTTAATAATTAGTTTAGTATTTTTAATATTTAATTTAGATTAAAAGTGTTTTTAATTCATAATAAATTAAATAAAAGTCAAAAAAATATAATTCTTTTTTTTAAATTTTCTTTTATCATTTAGGACTTGTTAAAATTAAATTTGCTTTTCTAGGGTTAAAATTCAAAGTTTTAGGTTTCTAAGTCGCGTTTTAAATTCCCATTAGCGTTTTTCGTGTTTAATTTGTGTTTGCTTTAATTATAGCTTTCCTTTGCTTGTTTTTGCATTTAATTAGTAGATATAGAAACCAAAATCAAAATCATTGAAATCATTCAAAATCCCAATTACAAACGTGAACTCGAAGTTCAATTCACTCCTCGTCAAGAACGAAAACGACCCGAGAAACGACTAGAAGGGGTTACCTTTGAAATCGAAGCTTCCGGAATTATATTTTATTCGTGAGTTGGTTTATTGCTAATTCACCTATATTATATATATATATATATATATATATATATATATTTATATATATATATATATTGACTACTATTAAGCATATTCCAAACAAGAACCAATATATTCATACAAACGAATATCGAATCAAACAGATTGTCAACATCAAACAAGTCATGATTACGGATAGCAAATAGATCAAGTAGCCAAACAAATAAGAATGAAGTGTCTTTACTAAAAGGACAGAATATCTGTACCTTAACGAATAAGCAATCGGAGAGAAATGAACACAAAAACAAGAGATCACAACACTTTCACCGAATCTACAAGAACCCATGATTACATGTTATTATCTATCTTATGCTATAAGTTTTATCACTTGATCTTATCATTTAAACACTTAAGGTAACTAAATTAGAGTTTTCCAAATTTCCAAAATCTGCCAACATTTTAAGCAAGTTTCCCGATGTTAAAGACCCATTAAACGACCTCCAAAAATTCTACAAAAAATCACAGAGGTTCCCACATGTGTCTAGTATACCCATAATCATTGGTTTAATTTATTTCCATGTTTAAGTATCCCTTTGACCCTTGTTACCAAAAACTAACCCGAATTCTGACCTGGCAAAACCTTTGAAAAGTTGACGCGTAAAAAGCCAACTTAGACAACTCCGAAAATTCTGAAAATAATCAAGGATGTAGCTAATATCATGATGATTTACCAAATCAAATTTTAGAAGCTAAATCCTTACGGTTTTCGAATTAAAAATCAAACACTACAACTGAATTTTTCGGATAGAAATTCCAGATTCGACACTTAATCTTATAAAATCTAAAAATCGACCTTCCCGACCTCCAATTAACATGAGGCTGGATTTTCCAGAAACTAGACTCTTTTAATTTAACTTTAGGCTCAAGAATCATTTTAAAACCAATTTTTTATCATTAAGATATACCCCGTTGAACATGACCTAAAATTCTGCCCAGAATTATTAACCATGATAACTCTAATTAACACCCATAAAAACCAACCCTATGGTTTCAAATCTTGTAGTTTTTATTAATAACACATTTAATGATCATCTTAGGGTTTCATAACATGTAACTAAGCCATATTTATCAGATTACAAAATCTACAAATTCATAACTACATGATTTCTTTTTTTTACACTTTATGATTTTATGTATAAAACTTATGTGTAATCATGGAAATACCAAGAATGAATTCAAAAGAGATATGGATTACTTACGGATTGGAGATGGAGACAAGAACAAGAAACAAACACCAAGGAATCAAAGATTAAGACCACACTAAGAACACCAAAACTTTAAGGATTACCCAAAAACACCTAAACATTCTTCTTGCTTGAAGCTTTTATGGAGGAATACATAAAATTATGGAGTGACAATTTTTAGAGGATGATGGAGAATGAGGGAGAAGGGGACCGGTTATAAGGATTAAGAGGAGGATGTCCGGCTATATATAAGAAGAAAAGGGAGGGGAAGACACAAATAACTTTCTTGCAAAATTAAAAGATTTTATCTCCTTTTTCCCACACTCTTTTCCTAAATTAAGCTAAGCTTCAAAAATAAAAGATTTTGGTAAATAACTCCCCATAGGGGCCGGCCTAAATGAGGGAAGAAGGGGGACAAAATATTTTTTTTCCATTTTTTGAAGATTACACAATATTTACTAAAAACATTTTTACTCTTATTTCTTAAAATAGGTTTATATATAAAAAAAGGAAAGTAAATAAGAAAAATAACAAAATCAAAAACATAATTCCTAGGGGGGGCGGATTTGTATAAACAAATTCAGAAGTTTATATATATTTTTTAAACTAAATATCTTATGTTATAACTTAATAATACACAATTAATTATAATCTAAGGTTTTAATACCAAATACTTATTATTTAAACCATAGGTTATATTCAAAATAATGAAATAAAAATACAAATCAAATTTTTGGGTTTTACAACTCTTCCCCTCTAAAAAGAAAATTTCGTCCTCAAAATTGAAATAGGTAAATGAATTCAAGGTTATTTGGATTATCAAGGATGACACGATTGGTATGACAAATGATAGGGGCACGATGAACAGCTAACCAATTCATACTAAGAATAAAATCGAAATCACTCAGTTCTAAGAGAGGCAAATTAGTAAAACAAATCTTATCATCAAAACGAAGTAGACTATTCGGATATTCGTGGTCAGACTTTTCATAGGCGTAGATATCGATAAGGTATAATTAAGTAGCGTAGGGAAGATGCTAAGGTGTTTAGCAAATGAAACCGAAACCACGGAATGTGTTGCATCCGTATCAAATAAGACAAAAACAACACGACCATTCAAAAGAGAGTTCCTAAAATGGTACCTGAAGAGTTAGCTGCCCGATCCTTGGTTGAAGAAAATACTCGCCCCTTAGCAGCGAAGACAATTCAGAGTTAAGATCAAAATACGAAATGAAGCTATCATATCAAAAGAAAACCTAATGTCTACCCAATCCTCACAGGTCATAACCTAGGTTCTACAAGGCTCAACCTGGCTCTGATACCATAATTGTAACACCCTGCTCCGATAAAGAGACAAAGCAACACATTATGGTGTCAAATCAGAAAATATATAAAAGAAAGCGGAAGACTTTATTAATCAAAATACCAAGTCATAAAATAAAATGACTTCCAACAGTATTAAATTCTAACAAAGTCAAATGAAAGAAATATTCAAAAGCAAAGGTCTTAAAACATAAATCCAGATAAAAAGGGTTCTTTTAAAGGTGGGTCCTCTAAAAGCTCCTACTCTCAACACTCATATCTCATCTTCCCGCTTAGTACCTGCCGCAGGAAAAGAAAACGCGGCTGAGCTAACGCTCAGTGAACATATATAATAATAATAATAACGGAAATAAAACAAAGGTTTGAACGAAACGAATATCGAGAACTTGCCAAACGATATATATAGATCAATGAATAGGATGGGCGTAATCAAATGAATGCCCACGAGCCCAAACAAATGTCTAAACATGATACATGAATAAACCCTAAACAAATAATCAAATAGTCATAATCAAATGTACACAGGCAAGCTCCTCCTGTGTACCAAATGTGATATGGGGTGTATTGCACACACACAACCATTCAACTAAACTGAACGGAACAAAGTACCTAGGATGCATCCATACGCTCCCTTCAAAACAAAGTTATATTCATATACACAAGCACTATGGCGAGTGTACGGACATATATAATCAAATCATAATAAGTGCACATACAAAAGGGAACGCCGTGGACTAATCACACCGCCACAGATAGTGTCATGCCATTGGTGCATCAATGACATGGTCATGGTACCTCCACGACTAGATACAAATAGCTCGAGAAAGATTAAAGAAAAGATATAAGTGAATAAGTTTTGAATAATCCAAATATGGAAACGAATTTAGTAGCATATTCCAAACAAGAACCAACAAATTCATACAAACGAATATCAAATCAAACAGATTGTCAACATCAAACGAGTCATGATTACGGATAGTAAATCAAAGGAATATCAAACAAATATCAAATAGATCAAGTGGCCAAACAAATGAGAATGAAGTGTCCTTACTAAAAGGACAGAATATATGTACCTTAACGAATAAGCAATCGGAGAGAAATGAACACAAAAGCAAGAGATCACAACACCTTCACCGAATCTACAAGAACCCATGATTACATGTTATTATCTATCTTATGCTATAAGTTTTATCACTTGATCTTATCATTTAAACACTTAAGGTAACTAAATTAGAGTTTTCCAAATTTCCAAAATCTACCAACATTTTAAGCAAGTTTCCCAATGTTAAAGACCCATTAATATAGGTGAATAAGCAATAAACCAACTTACGAATAAAATATAATTCCGGAAGTATCGATTTTGAAGGTAACCCCTTCTAGTCGTTTCCCGGGTCGTTTTTGTTCTTGACGAGGCGTGAATTGAACTTCGAGTTGATGTTTGTAATCCGGATTTTGAATAGATAAAGATTTTTGATTTTTTTTCTAATTCTACAAATATATATAAAGAAACCAAGCAAAGAAAAGCAACAATTAAAGCAAACACAAATTAAGGACGAAAAACGTTAACAGGATTTAAATAACGAACCCTAAAAACCTAAAACTTCAAATTTTAACCCTAGAAAAGTAAATTTAATT
This sequence comes from Tanacetum coccineum, assembly GCA_026074375.1. Classification (NCBI taxonomy): domain Eukaryota; kingdom Viridiplantae; phylum Streptophyta; class Magnoliopsida; order Asterales; family Asteraceae; genus Tanacetum; species Tanacetum coccineum. The sequence continues at coordinate 541 of BQNB010138236.1, read as the reverse complement.
TTTAAGAGTCCTAAATGATAAAAGAAAATTTTAGAAAAAAGAATTATATTTTTTTTGACTTTTATTTAATTTATTATGAATTAAAAACACTTTTAATCTAAAAATATTATTAAAAATACTAAACTAATTTAGAAAAATCTGAAAAAATCAGGTAAAGTAGTTTGAACTATGAGGATCTTAAGAAAAATGCTAACTGGAAAGATGGCTTAACGAATAAGCTATAAATAAGTTGTAAGCTTAAACTGCCAATACCCCTTATATAATAAATTTTGCAAACATATATTGAAAAAGTCCCAAGGGCGCGTTGGCAGTAGAGAGTGGTGTTAAGTGTTGTGTGTGTGAAGGATGAGGTCACAGGTTCGAAACCTGTGGCCTTACCTTTTTATAAAACGTTTTTTTAATTTCTTTTTTACAAACTTATTTAAAAGCTTAAAATAATGACTTTTTGTAAAATGACTTTTTATGGAAAAGCTCAAATAAGCTAGAAATAAGCTAATAAAGGATGACAGATCACTTAAAAGACTTATGAGCTTCCAACTCA
>BQNB010138235.1:0-17737 GCA_026074375.1 Tanacetum coccineum | reverse complement strand
TCGAAAATTGCAAGTTAGCCCTTGTGGTTTATTTAAAAGGGAAGTGGGCTAGTAATGGGCTTGGGCTTTTGGGCTTACTAGATCCGGGTAACGAATTTTAGGGTATTTCAGGCCCGATAACATTTTAAGGGCCCAATAAGAGGTGATGGGTCATTTTTGGACATTTATAAAACTTGAGGGACTGGGATTGGATTATTGTGAGGTTTTGTCTTGTAATGGTTTACTGTTGTTGACTGGATTTGACTGCGGTCTTTGATTTTTTGGCTTTGGCTTTGATTCTTTGGCTTCTTTTTGTTCTCTTCAGATTCTCGTGTCCGTGCTTGCCCGTTTTTGACTGTTTTCTTTGTGATTTTTGATATGTCCACCTGCACACACAAAACACAAATACAAGAATATTTTTGCCATTTTTGGTATGTTTTGGGTTTAATTAGGTTATTTTAGGTACAAATGGATATGTGTATTCTACACTTATCAAAATTCCTCAAACTAAACGATTGTGTGTCCTCACGCAATATTACATGCCTTATAACCAGATACCTCGAAACTTCCCAAAACTTAACCTTTGAAGAGTAGCAAAGATTTTTGTTGAGAGAGTTAACAGATCACAAGTTATAAAACACCCGACTTCCCATTTTCAAATTTTTTTTCTCTTTTTATGATTTTTCTTGATAATTAGTTACCTAACTACAACATACCTAAAAATCACAAATTTAAAAAGAAAATTTTAGGAAAAAGAATTAGAATTTTTTAACTATTTTTGAATTTTTTATGAATTTTTAAAGAAAAATGATTTACTAAAAATAAACTTTTTCTAAAAATTAACACTAAAATTTTACTTTTATTTTTCAAAAATACTAGATTTAAAAAGAAAATTTTCACAAAAAGAATCAAAAAATTTCAACTATTTTTCTATTTTCTATGATTTATCTAAGAAAAAGAAATTTCCTAAAACCTATTTTAATTCTTAGAAAATACAAATTTAACTGGAAAAATAAAGAAAAATGCTTTTTAACTACTTTAAGTGTGCAGAAATTTAATGGAACAAAAATGCCCAAAATTTTTAACCTAATTGAACCCTAATTTGATCAATTAAAACTAAACCCTAATTTCTTAAAACTAATTTTGAAAATATAAAACTATTTTATTTAATCCTAAAAAAACAGGGTAGAAAATGTAATAAAGGAAAATAAAGGGTAGGCGGGCAAACTTTCTAAATTTTACACTACAGTGAAAACGTGTAACCCTAAACTATGGACAATGTACAAAACAGACCCTACGACTTGGCTTATTTTTGGCTTATTAAAAAGTGAAAATAAGCAAAAACTTAAAACTAGAAAGTTGTTAAGGAGCTTATTCTAAACAACTTTAACAAAGGCACTATCTACTTTTAACAACAGAATAAGCTAGAAACTTGAGCTTTTAAAAACTGTTACAGAAACAAGGCTTTAACTAACTTTTTAAGAATTTGGCTTATTTCTAGCTTATTAATACATGAAAATGAAAAACAAAAGAAGCTATATAAAGCTTAAGATGTGTACTAAGTATATCTAACAAGAAATAAGCTAAGTTTTACCAAGAATAACAAGAAAAATGATCTTAAAAAGTGTAAGTTTCAGCTTATAACTGAATTTAAGCTTTTTCTAATAAGCTAAAAAGTTTATTTCTAATCCTTAGAAGCTAAAATTTTAGCAATAAGCTATCCTAAGGTTATTAAGCAAACCTAGATAAAAGATTTCTAAAAATTTCAACTAGAAATAAGAAACCAATAAGAAAATAAGCTAGACTCTAGTGAACTGCTACACTACTTTTTGCAGGTAAAATAAGCTAAACTTAAAAGCTTAAAATGAAACTTAAGTGATGAAATGTAATAAGCTAATGGAAAACTATTGAGATGCTAAAAACTAAATCCTAACTCTTAACTATGAAATCTAAAAAGTAGCTTAAAAGATTATAAGCAACAACAACATTAACTGTTGCTGCTGATGCTAATGCTGATGCACTTGGCTAAATGCTCAAATGCAGGCTAAACTTCTTCTTCAAAACTCATACACAAGTTAACTAAATGTATCTCAACCTATATTGACTAAATGTGATCTCTAAAATGCTTATGAAACTCTAAAATCTAAAATTACTCTAACTGAAAATTGCCCTGGTGCTAGGAAGAAGTGTTTAAGCCCTAAACTTTGTAATTCTACTAACTAATTCTTAAAACCTTTTTAGAACTTGTTCACTTTAATAAACTCAAATGTATCAAAGGAATTGACAGGATGCTGTTGACTTTAAAAGGTCAAAAACACTTTAAACCAAACACTCCTTTACTACTGCTGTTAAAACTTAAGTACACTCAAATCCTATTTTAACTCTAAACTTATTAAAACTTTTTATCTACTCTTCCTTAAACTAACCTATTAAAGCTATTTTAACACTTAAACTAACAGCTTATTTATAGAAATAAGCTACTTTCTCTCCTAGCTTATTAATTTTAATGACAAAATTTCAAGCTAGCTAAGAACTTAAGCAATTCTAGCTACAACAACTTGAAATCCTTTGGATTATCTAAACTAACTAGTCAATTTTAAACAGGATAAAGCACAAGGAAAACAAAGAGATAAGCTACATGAATAAGCTAAATGTAATTGATGAAATTAAATTTAGAATTTCTAACCTGAGTTTCTAGAAGTCTCAGTCAGACTAGCCTCTCTTCTCTGAATGGAGTGCTAAAATGTAGCCTAATGGCTTCAAGCCTCTAACTTGGCTCTACGTCAATAAAGCTGAATTTGAGCTTATTTCAACTTGTTGCTTCCAATTTGACATCAAATGAACAATTATCGAACTTGGTTGACTAAACAGTATTAAAAAGATTCTTATAAACTTTTGGACACTTGAGAAACTTAGAAAACATAATAAGCTAAAATGAGCTTATCACAAGCTTAATTGATAAAAAAGCTTATTATGAATATTGGACATAAACTAAACTGAACTTGCTTGATTGATTCGAAATGGAGAATATAAGAGTAGTAACAATAAGAACAACTGAAATTGTAAAGATTTAACAAGAACTAAATTCGACTTGAATGAACAGTAACTAAAGAGAAAATTACAAAAAATAAAACTAAAAACTAAAAACTACTCCCAGCCTCTAGGGCTTAACAATGCTTTTTATAGTAAAAACGACTAGGGTTCTTGCACTTATTGGTCTCTTTGCAAGTTGTGCTTCTTTGTAGACACACATTTGAAGTGTGTTTGTTGTGAGAGTGTAATCCAAGACAAATCCCAGCCATCCAATGTCCTTGTGCTTCTTTTGGATCATCTAAACCGTCGAATCAAGCTTGGGGAGTTGTGGGATTGCCAACTTGGCAATCTTACAGCTGGGAAAGTTTAGTGGAGGAGGAGGGAAGTGATTATCTATAGGGTGGTTTGGGTTGCAGGGTAAAAGCGGGGTGGAGAAACCCGTGAGTTGTGTTGGGGGGAAATTTGGGCGGGAAAATTTGTTATTGGGGAAGATAAACAGTGTTGGGTGAAGGTTTGTGTAAATGGCAACATAAGTCCTCCAAAGTGATATGTCACTTTGCACCACTCGTCCTTGTGGTTAAATAACTTTGGGGACTTGGCATTATAACCCCCCAAGGGTTATATAACTCTTTGCATCACACGTCCTTGGTGGTTATAAGTTTAGGCTTTTGGCAGTTTAGCCCTTGTAGTTTAACTTTCCCACATTGGCAGATTCACCCCTTCTCTTCATTTCCTTCTTTTCTTCTTTTAAATATAAGTTTAGGGATTTATAAGTTTAGTCCCTAAACTTACTTTTCTTGACTTTTGGCTTCGGGGTTGACTTGGGTTGACTTTCTGTTGACTTTTTCAGGCTTGGGCTTGGACTTTGTCTTTGTCTTTTTCCTGCTTTTCCATTCCGAGTCCGGTTTTGTCGTTTTGGCTTTGTTTTTCGTCTTTTTCTTAGATATCCGTTCCTGCACAATACAATTAGCAAAACAAGCATATATTTGGCATTTTAAGTCCGTTTTTGGCTATTTTAGCTCATTTTTAAAGGTAAAAGGTATGTGTAATTAAACACATACCAATCATCTAAATCAAGAAACGTATTCAAACTTCATGTGATGAATAAAAGAGCTACGTTGATAAGAGATGTAAGCCATTGGAGTTTCAAGTTGGAGATAGGGTTATGTTGAAAGTATCGCCATGGAAAGGGGTGATACGTTTTGGCAAACGAGGGAAGCTGAACCCTCGTTATATTGTACCTTCAAGGTTCTTGCTAAAGTTGGGACAGTTGCTTACCAACTTAAACTATCGGATCAGCTAAGCAGTGTTCATAGTACTTTTCATGTTTCCAATCTGAAAAAGTGTTTCTTCGACGAACCACTAGCCATTCCGTTGGATGAAATTCAGATTGATGACAAGCTTAATTTCATCGAAGAACCGGTTGAAATCATGGATCGCGAAGTTAAACATTTGAAGTAGACTCGTATCCCAATTGTGAAAGTCCGTTAGAAATCTAAGCGAGGTCCTGAATTCACTTGGGAACGCGAAAACCAAATGCAGAAAAAGTACCCTCATCTTTTCGTTAACGCCTACGTCTTAAGCTTTGAGGACAAATCTCTTTTAACGGGGGAAGGATGTGACACCCCGTAAGTGTTCGATCATTATTTTAAACTATCTTGTCCATTATTTTGAATTTTATACGTTATATTTGAATTTAACTTAAAACCGGGAAGTTATCCCGCATAAAACTAAAAATCATCATCGGACGCGTTTCGGCTTCGAAATTGGATTAGTCTACATCTTATATGCATTATTTTATCATGGATAAACGTCAGGACTTAACATTAACTTTATAATTTCATTCGATCACATTTTGATAAATAAACTAAATCATAAACAGATATGGATGCCTTTTCGTTGATAAGCATTTTGTTCTTGGTTTCGTGCATTCTATTTTTCTTAAGACGTGTCATTTAATTAGGTCGCGGCTAGGATTGTATATCATCTTTCATTTACGTGATTACCGTTCGTTCACCTTGTTAAGGTGAGTTCATAGTCCCATGTTTTACTATTTTGCCTTACTATTTGGGGTGAGAAACATTGCTTGCTTTTAAACATTGGACACAAATGGTTTACGATTTCCCAATCTTATTTACGTGTTGCCTAAGTAGTGTTGAAACTTGTGTGCCTGAGTTATCATTAACCGTTAGTTACTTACGACCAATGGGATTAGTTAAGTGAGCGCGAGTGTTGTAAATAGATCTATTAAAACTAATAATCCATGTCTGGGTAAGTAGCACTTACCACCCATGGGGCACCCGAATAAACAGACATATACCATGTCGAGTGATACGGTGTTGCACCATGATGGCTCTTGTTAGGGCAAGTTTATTAAGCATTATGCATGCTTCCATTTAGCCTCAGTGTCATGAGATTAGTACAACGTAAATACCTTTTTATGTGATATTTTATCTATTATAATAGTCACATGCGTATTGCAATATTTGTGGTCCACTCTTATTACAAATCCAAACCTATGAATTCACCAACTTTATGTTGATGTTTTAGCATGTTTTTCTCAGGTGCTTAGCTGTGGATGTCTTTGAATGCTATATGGTGTCGGCTTCTACTGACCCGATTTTCAAGAGATAGTATCAACTGTTATAACATTGTTGTCAATTTCTAAAACTTATATTCGCTTTCATATATTATCTTTGAACCTATGTAAAACTTTAATTATTTTTATTTAATGCAACGATGTTGGATTTCTAAACGTACCCTTAGAGGTCGTTCTTTGTACTTTATGCGATGAATATTATGACGTCACGCCCTCGGACACGTATTCCGTCCAGGCCCCGTTTGGGGGTGTGACAGAAGTTGTGTGAGAAAATGAATGATGGTAAAAGGGTATTTATAAGGAAATAATAGCCGTTGGAGTTTAAAATTTGAAAATAGAAATATTGAATTTAAAATAACAATACTGAATTAAAACATTACATTCAAAAGTAGTCATTGAAATTTAAAACATTACATTTAAAACAGCAAAATTAAACTAATATCTAGATTATTAATCTGACTCGTATTCTGAAACATATTTCACCCCAAATTCCAAAAAGAATTCCTCATCATCGGCTTGTTTTTGTCTAATTTTCTTTATCTGTTTTTTTCATCCCTTGCTTCTTCTTCTTCTAATATTTCTATTAAGGCTTTTTCATCAAGACTTAGTTGATGTAGCTCTTTCTCACTAAGATATACATCACATATCTTACGGCTTTAGGATGACGAACCACCTATATGGGTTTGTGAGGAGTAGTTGTATTTTTCTAGTAGCCTAACTAATTTAGCATTCATTTATTTTTCTATTTTTTTGCCTTTTCATACATAGAAAGATTCAGCTCGTACTATTTATCACATCCTTCTTTTAAGAAAGTGTTGATCAAAGCACGTCTCTCTTGTGAAATGTCATTACATTTCTCATATGATTTTCTAAAATGGTAGGGTAAAATGTCCTTTTTAATTAATAACTAGTATGCTGGCCCCACCTTTTTCACATAGCCCGAAAAGTGCCATGGTCACTACTATCTCCATTTTTTATGTTTCATCACGCATGACTTGTGTGTTTTATCAGGCCTCGCGCGTAAAGAAGCCCTCACAGAAGCCTCACGATCAATAAAACCAGCCTTAGATGGTAGGAGTAGTTGCTCTTTTCTCTCTTATCAGTTAGCTCTTCAAGGCTATATATATTCTGTGTTTTACATAAATAAAGTATGCATTTAACAGTCCTTGTAGTTCTTATTTGCTGTATTTAGTTTTTCTTTTTCTTTAATCACAGTTATATAGAAGTAGGTTTGTTCCATATCAGTGATATTTGGCTACTGATCTACACTACCAGTTTCCTGATCGAACAATATGAATGAAAGAACATTATGAAGAAATGGGTATAAGCATGTATATTATAAAATAACTACTCTAAGGTTAGTAAACAGAATAGGAGCATACCCCTCCGCACGTTTTGATATGCAACGTTTAACATAACTTTCTATGTAAGCAGAAAACATGTTCTCAAGCCGTTCATCAGTTTTAGAATTTCTTCAAAAGGTAATATTTCCCAGACCTTCACAATGTGTACATTGTTAGTACAAAAAATGTGATGAGGTATGGAGTGGCCCTAGATCGCTTGTTAGATTGGACCTTCGAGCTCTCTAGAGGTTGGATCTTATACTAAGCAAAGTAGTTGAAATGATTTCCTGCACAAGTAAAGGTAAACCGTTAGCCTTACCATAGGGACGGACCTCGTGATTAGACTCTAGCATGAGAGTAAGAAACCATGTTGTTAGAGGTGTGTGTGTATTAGGAAATATCAGAGAGAATTGTGTACCTTTTGGTGTGTTAGAGGGCACTTTTTATAGGGGAGTCTAGTACTAGGGTTTCCTAGTATGTTTCCTAAAATCATAACTGTCAGAGTGGGACCCTTGTCGGGAAAGGATCCACGGTAATCATGATCGTGGACTCAGATACCCTTCTGTGGGTGGCCTACGGTAGCGCCGAATAACCTTCTGCGTCCGTCTTGCTGTATCCTGGCCACGCTAGGGTAGTCCTGGGCTTAAGTTCAGCCCGTTATACTTGTTATTTAATTAGTTGGGCCAGAGCCTAGCTGTAATGGTACGGCCCAGGCCCAAAATCCTGGTTACCTATTATACGTCATCAAGTCCGCCCAGTCTAGTATCTTTACTGCATACGGATTTATGCTGCATACGGTAAATATTGCTAGACTCTATTCTTTGGTACCGCGCACGTTTTTACTTCCGTGATTGTTGGCTTCTCCGTGACGCTTCTTTGGTTTGGTAGGTAGGGTTTGGGTGACGTGTCTTCACCCTGACCTTTCATATTCTGACTAACAAGACTTGAAGTCAGTTATCTAATTGTCATTACGTCTGCTTTCTTTTAATCTCGTCCGTTGGTTGACTTAGTGGGTTACACGTGTCAACATCCTACCAGTAGTTGCATTTACTATACCAAGAGTATAAATACCTCTTTGATTTTTACAATTTCTTTTTCCTTCATCGCCTATTTTCACCATTGTTGAAATTTTTGACCTCTATCAACCAATTTCCACGCTTTCCACTGCTTCATATTTATTTAGGCTACCATGTTAGGTTTCCTTCCCTTGTTTATATTCCATCATGAATACTACATATGACATTAAATCCAAATTAAACCAAACAGCCTTAGATGCATTATGTGTGAAGTACCATATTCCTGTTGATGTTCATCTTGAATTACCTGGTCCAAATCAGAATATTTTGCAGAGTTCGGCTGGCAAGATTGGTGTATATAGCCAGTTTTTTGATTTTTCCAACTGCCGGATTCATCTCTCCTAATTCTTTGTAGATGTTCTTGAGTACTTTTGCATCAATCTTTCTCAACTATCAGTATTTGGCGCGGCTAGAGTTTCTCATTTTGAGATCTTATGTCATGTTCATGGTTTTGAACCCACTGTTAGTAACTTTCGTGTATTTTATATTAACTCCCAAAATAAGGGTTGGATGTCTTTTAGCAAGCGTTCTGACGTGGCTCCTGTTTGTCATAGCAAGTCATTATATTCTGTAAAAAAACTAGAATGATCACTTTTTCTGGGTTGATGCCACCGCTTTCCCTCTTTCCGTGCCGTTGCATAAAAGTAAAAATTTGAAGAAATATCCTCCTCCTAAACCTTCTCAATATAATGCAAAAGTGTGTGACTTCCTCCACACGCATACTGCTCTGTTCTGGAAATTTTTGGAACCCTTTTTATGCTGGGTTGGTATAAGTCGCTACTATGAGCTTGATGAGAACAGTTATCCTTCTTTTTTGGATGATAATAATGAGGGTGGGTTGGTTTCCTTTACTTGCTTTGCTTTTCCTTTCCATTCTGTCTCTAATTGTTTGTTTTTATTGTTTTGCAGCTGTGGATCTTTTTTCTTTCATTCATTATGATGATCCTACCAAAGTGCGAGTGGGTGAGATTGAAAGAGCAGATGATCAGGTTTTGCTGCTTGAGGCTACTCGCGGACGTGTTGTTTCGCTTGCTCCTCCTGTCCTAATTACTGCAGCGAGTAGCAAGGGAAAGTTGATTAAGAGCATCGATTGGTTGTTTGATGAAGGAAATGATGCTGAGAATGAACATTCTACCAGGTAAGGCGGTTATGTTGCTTTGACAGAAACCGTTATTGAGCCTGTGAATGAAGATGTTGTTGAGAAACCCAAGGGATTAAAGAAAAAAGAAAAGAAGCTAGAGATGCTAGTTGTTCTACTCTGCCCCCTAAGAAACTAAGGGAGGATTACGGCCTCTCTGGTGCATCTGCTAGTATTGGTGGGAAATCATGTGCTGCTATCCAGGACCTGCTGGACAGCAGTAAGTAGCCGAAGCGGCTACAGCCACTATGCCTCTCGTTCTGTGACCCCAATGCCAGAGTATGAAGGGGGTGACCACACCGATTCTGTCCTCGGTCTTAACTTGCGGACTATACCTCCGAACGTGAGGTTTGTAATTTCTTTAGACTTATCTCATCATTTTGGTACTCATGTTGTGGATGTTGAAGTGTCTTCTCTTGTCAATTCTACTGCTTCGGATCCCCCGATGATGACCATGGCTGTCACCACTACTGTTGTTATTGAAACTTCTCTGGTTCAGGTGTCCCAAGTCAAGGTTAAGCCTATGAATCCTGTACTTTTTGCAGATTCCATGTCTACCAACGGACATAATGTTGCAGGCCCTTCCAACCCGACCCATCTAGAACTTTCTGTGGACTCCTTTTATGTTGTTCAGGATATGAACCCTAAGACCCTGCACCGGGTATATGTTCCCAAGTGGACTGTTACCAACGAGTCTGTTCATGATGATCCTTACGTGTGTTGTTCCTTAATGGATTAGTTGGCTCCTTCTGCTCTCTTTTCTCAACTCCATACTATAGAGGATGATTGGTTGTATGTTGAATTCAATGTGGGAGTGGCACGTCAGACATGCCTTGGTGTTGAGGTTCGGATGAGGGCAGACCATACTCTTAGAAAGAAGAAAATTCTAGAGGAGAAGTTTGCCTAACAGACTAACTTGTTGAAGGAGAAAGATGCTGAGATTGCAAGCTTGAAATCTCAGTTATCATTTAAAGAAGCTGAGGCCGCAGAGGCAATCTGCCTCCATGGTTATGTTGCCAATATTAAAGCTTTGGAAGCTCTGCATGCTGCCAAGCTAAATCTTCTTAAAGAGAAATTCTACTCTTGAAGCAAAGATGCGTGCTTCCGAAGAAAAGGCTACGATTCTAGAGTCTAAAAAAAGTGGCCTTATTGATCATGTATTCATCTATTGTCTCTATATTTAATCCTTTTTATATTTTGTCTGCTATAATTATTTTTGTTTTCGTAGTTGTCTTTGCTAGAGAATACTTGTGCCAGACTTCGTAACCAAGTCACTGGTTACGAGCTTTTTAAGGAGCAAATCGAATCCGTACAGGATAAGACAGAATCCTGACTGAGAAGATCGTGAAAGTGGATGCTAACTTGATGGGGATGGTCCTTTAGTGGGATGATGAGTTTTATCCTCACTTTCTAACTGTGATTGTCGGGCGAAGATGGCTTTTAAGCCGTGGGCTGAAATTGGTTGTTATCAAGTGCCTTTAATCTCTAGAATACTTATCCGTCTTGGGGAAATCCATTAGACGAGCGGTTGACAAGGGCATGCAAGATGGTTTAGCAGCTGGCATCGAGCATGGGAAAGTTGGAAGGGCTCTTAATGATGTGGCTGCCTACAACCTTTCCGCAGATGCGAATTATGTTGTTGTTGTCAGTGCTCTTCGCAACGTTGATTTTTCTTTGCTGACTTTGCTGGCATCCCAGAAGGATGCCAGTATTCTTGATATAATGGATTTCCTTTGCTTAGAGGGTCCTGTCGCTAAGGTTCCGGATGCTGGCGAGTTGCAGCTTTCCCCTGAACAACTTATGCTTTCGATTCATAGGCCGAAAGACAATGTGGTTCTTGGAGAAACTTCTCTATCTTTCTCCTTGCAAGTTAATCATAACCGTATTCAAAGGATCAAGGGTGACGCAGAGGTACGGTGCTTATCTCTTTCTGACGCTATGGTTCCACTTGTAGAACCTATGTCCTTTAAAAACTTACTTGGCGAAGCTAGCACTTTGGAAGTTCCTATTACTGCTGATGTTGTTACGACCTTATCCACTACCTTTGCACCTTCTGTGTTAGTTTCAGTTCCTCCGCTATTGGTGGCGGATTATGAGGTTGTCCATGCTGAGCCATAGGTTAGATATCTTTCCTCCGGCGGAGTTGTATTTGAGAAAGAAGAACTGGGAACTTCCCCTGAACCCACCGCGGATGGTTGAGCCTGCCGCTATGGCAGTGCTTCCCACCGTTAGTTGTACTTGGAATTTTTTGTGCTTTATAGTTCTTATCGCAGTCGCATGTGGCCTGTTTTGTTATGGTTAATTGTACTTTGACCGTCATGGTCGTGATGTAACACTTAACAATTTTATGTTCTGTTAACATGTTTTTCGCTGCTATCCTTTAATATTACTGTTATACTTTCGTGATGATAGTCTTAGTTGAATATATGTGGGTTATTCTCCCAGTACTGGGCTTGCAAACCTCTTACGTACATTGAGTTAATTATTAGGCTGTTCATCCTTGTATTATACGGAATAATAAATTTTGTTTATGGGGTCGTGGCCCTTTGCGTGCGTGTTTTACCAATCATAAAATATACACATAACTGTAAAGTTAAATGACAAGATAAAAACTTTAAGGGGAGAATTTCATCTATATCCTTACAAAACTTCATTATTACATCAATATCCTTACAAAATCAAAATTACGTCAATATCCTTCTTAAACTTGAAAATACTCATGTATATCCAAATAAATAGATTAAATATAGAAAAATGATTTTTAGCTCTAAAATTCTTATTCTGGTATTAATCAATAAGTCTAATTACATTTTTGCCCTTATCTTTAAAATCAAACAAGCACACAAACAGGCCTTTCTTTTTCCCAATCCATCTCGTCTTCCCACATTAATTCTGCTACTTGTTTTTCTTGTAAAATAAGAACACTGGCCACTATATTGATCATTATAATATACACCCATATAATTGTTTTAAGAATTTTTCATTGGTGTGTACGCTTGTGGTTAACAAATACAAATGTTAAACAACATAAATTCAAGATAGAAGGGTTAATACTTAATAGCTTAATGAATCTAAGAAATTATGATCGGCTAGCAAAGTAAAATGAATACAAAACGAGACATCTTTAATTCAATTTAAGATTAAGGGTGCGTTTGGTTTGTAAGTGGGATTGGAGTCAAATTTGGATTTAGGATTGGTATGAAAGAAAATAAAGAGAGAGAAAATTAATTATTATTTTAAAAATATTTATATTTTATACATAATTAAGATAATATAGATTATTTTTAAATAAAAAATAGAAATGATATAGTGAATCATTTTCATCTTGTGGCTGAGAATTGTTCTAAATTCAAAAAAGCTTCTTCATTTGTCAGAATGTTCAAAAACCCACCGAATAATATAGAATTTAAAATCAGGCTTGAAAGGGGCGCGTGAGACTAAACTTAATATACCAAACAAATTTATTCGGCCTCCTATGAGCCCAAACCCCCTAAAAACCCCATACCAAACGGGCCCTAAAGATTGATTGAATGACAACTCTTTCATTCCACTAAGCCTTTCCTCCATAAAAAAGTGACGTGATGAACTCTAAGAAGAATAAAAGTCATGTTTGTATGTATGTGTTTGATTTTGAAGCGAAGGGCAAAAAGGTAATTTAACTTGTTGATTAATATCAAAATAAGAGTTTTAGATATTAAAATCTTTTTTTAATATTTAGTTTATTTAATTGAATATGTATGAGTATTTTTAATTTTAAGAAAGATATTGACGTAATTTTAATTTTGTAAGGATATTGATGTAATAATGAAGTTTTGTAAGGATATAGATGAAATTCTTCTAAATTTTGAATAAGTTTGTGAAGGTAGCTAAGCTTCACATTTCATTGAATTTAAATAAAAGACATTACATGATAGGAAAAGTAATTCAAATACTGCCCCTTCTGCTGCATACTTGCATGGGAAGGGTGTTTACATTGCATGCACGTAACACTTCTTGAGGTTGCGGATATTCCAAGATCGCGGTAGTAACTTCCCGTTGCGGTCTTTAAGCTTGTACGCTCCTTTGTCCAGTACTTCCGTTACTTCATACGGTCCTTCCTATTTGGGGCTTAGTTTTCCACTGTCTTTGGCATGGCTAGCATCGTTGTTCCGGTACACCAGGTCTCCTGGCTTGAAGCTTGTGTTGCGAACCTTAGAGTTGTAATATTTTTCCATTTTTTCCTTACTTCTTGCTTTACGGATTTCTGCCTGCTCCTTTCTTTCCTTCAGGAGATCAAGATTGATTTCCAAAGCTTCATCATTTTGTGCTATGTCTCTTTTTGTTATCCTCAATGTAGGCATGCCAATTTCTGCTGGGATGACTGCTTCTGTTCCGTACGTTAGTGAGAACTGTGTGTATTCATTGCTTGATTTGATCATTGTATGGTGTGCCCATAAGACATGCGGAATTTCTTCGATCCAGTCCTTGCTTCTTTCATACAGTCATGCCTTTATTCCTTCTCCTAAGCTTCTATTTGCCATTTCCACCAAACCATTGGCTTGCGGATGTTTAACGGAGGTAAAGCATTGACGGATGCATAGCTTCTTACACCATTCTTTGAATGGATTATCCCTAAATTGCTTTCCGTTATTAGATATTGTTTCCCCTGGTAAGCCAAACCTGCAAACTATGTTGTCCCATAGAAACTTTTGGATCTGATTTCTGTTATCATTGTGACAAGCTTTGCTTCAATCCACTTTGTAAAATAGTCAATTGCTACTATAAGGAATTTGACCTTGCCTAGTCCTTCCGGGAAAGGTTCGGCTATGTTGATTCCCCATTTGTAGAATGGCCATGAGGACAAGATAGGGGTCAATTTGTATTGCGGGTTTCTAGGCACGAGGCGATAAACCTGGCAATCTTGACATTCCCTGCTCATATTTTTTGTATCCGTATGCATTGTCGGCCAGTAGTATCCTGTCCGTATGGCTTTTGCTACCACGGATCTTATTCTGGCATGCATACTGCAAGACCCCTCATTAATTTCTCTTAAAACGTAATATGCTTGTAGTGATCCCACGCATCGCAACCATGGTCCAAGATACAATTTCTTGTATAGGACTCCATTAATGATAGCGTACCACCTTGCTTTGCGTCTTATGGCTCTTGCGTATCGTTTTTCTTCTGGCAGTATTTCTTCCTAGAGGTATTGATAGATCGGGGTCATCCATGTGTTTCATTCTTCCTCTACGATTGTCAATACTTCCTTTTCGTCTATTGATTTTTTTCTTAAGTTCTTCAACAAGCACTTGTTTAGTTAGGTGAGCAAAGCTGGTAGATGCTATTTTGCTTAATGCATCAGCCTTTTTGTTTTCGCTCCTAGGTACCTGCTTGACTGAAAACTTTCTGAAGTTGTTGGCAAGTGTTTTGACTTTTTCCAAGTACTGTATCATGCCTTCATCTTTTGCTATATAAGATCTGTTGACTTGATTAGCCACTAGTCGTGAATACACATTTGCTTGGAGGTTTTTTATACCCATCTGTTCCGCGATCTTAAGACCGGAAATTAGAGATTCATTATTTGTTACATTGAATCTGAATCTCAGGGCATAGGTGAATTCCATTCCTTCCGGGTTTATCAGTATCAGGCCCGCTCCGGATCCATATACGCAAAATGATCCATCAGTGAACAATACCCATGGATCCGGAAGTTCTTCTTCAATTTCCATGGGCGTGGCCCCAGTTTCATCTTTCGAACGTTCCACAATGGAGTTCTCCAGGATTTGTCCCTTTATTGATGTTCTCGGCCTGTACTGAATGTCATATTCCCCCAATTCAATACTCCATTTTTGTAATCTTCCTGCGGCCTTTGGTTTGGACAGTACCTGCTTAATTGGCTGGTCCGTGATGACAATAACCATATGTGCCTGGAAGTACCGTTTTAGTCTTTTACTAGCGTGTACCAAAGCCAATATTAATTTTTCCATTGATGTGTAATTTATCTCTAGACCTTGCAGGGCACGGCTAACAAAGTAAACTGGCACTTGCTTCGCCTCCCTTTCCGTCATTAGGACTGCACTTACATCTTCTTGTTCTGCCACTAGGTACATAATCAGTTCCTCTTTTTCTTTTGGTACGGTTAACGTTGGCAGACCTGCTATTAACCTTTTCATTTGCTTAAATGCAACTTCAGCTTCTGTAGTCCATTGGAAATCGCTTTTCTTTGTGCATTTTTTCAAGGTTTTGAAGAACGACAGTGACTTTTCCGCTGATTTGGACAGGAACCTATTTAGGCTTGCCAACTTTTCGTTTAGCTTTTGTACGTCTTTTAGGCACTTTTGGGATGGTAGGCTTAACACGGCTTCCACCTTATTCGGACATACCTTTATCCCTTTAGTGTTCACCTTGTAACCCAAGAACATGCCTTCCTCAATTCTGAAGGTACACTTCTTAGGGTTTAGCTTCATATTGATTTCTCTTAGAGTTTTGAACATTTCTTTAATGTCTCTCGTTATTTCATCTTCCGTGCGGCTTTTGATCACCAGGTCATCCACATATACCTCTAGGTTTCTGCCGATTTGCTTTTGGAATGCTTTATCTACCAGACGCTATAAGTTGCTCCGGCATTTTTAAAACCGAAAGACATCTTGGAATAACATAATATTCTGTGACTTGTGATGAACGTTGTTTTCTCTTCATCTTTTTTTGGCCATTTTTATTTGATGATACCCTTTGTATGCATCCAGAAAGCACTTGAAGGGGTATCCACAGAGGGATTCCACCTTCCAATCTATCTCTGGTAGCGGATAACCATCTTTAGGACACGCCTTATTTAGGTCTTTGAAATCTATGCACATTCTCCAGCTATCATCATGTTTTTTCACCATTACTAGATTTGAAAACCAACTATGATAATGCCAGCATCTACCAACTTTTCCACCTCCTCTTGTATTGCTTTATTTCTTTCTGGTGCTTGGCTTCTTTTCTTCTGCCTGACCGGTGAGCATCCTTCCTACACGTTTAGCCTGTGCTCGGCTATGTGCCGCAGAACCCCAGTCATATCTGTCGGCTTCCAATGGATACATCAAGGTTGTGTCTAAGCAAGTCGCACAGTGCTTTTTGTGCATCCTCTGTTAGAGTGGAACCTTTTGCAATTGTTTGTTCTGGGTATTCTGGATGAATAGCTACCTTGATTCTTTCTTCTATAGCTTCATTGGTGGCGAAGGGTTGTACTTTCGGTCCGAAGACCATGCTACATTCAAGTGGGATGATCTTGCTGCTTCGCAATGTGAGTACTCCTCCTGGGACTGGAAACTTTAACATTTTGCAAGCCGTTGATGCGACTGATTGGATCTTACTTACTCCTGGCCTTCCAATTATCCCGTTGTATGGAGATTCAGATCTTACCACCGCAAAGTCCATCCAGACGGAAGTTGAATATTCCTCGTCTCCTATTTTTACTAGCAGTGATAATTGCCCCATTGGCCATATAATTTCTCCACTGAAACCAATGAGGGGTGTGGTAGCCAGGACCATTTGGTTTTTCACCTCTTTGCTGAGCCTGATGAAGAAATGTTCATACAATATTTTCGAGGCTGACCCTTCATCCACATATATGCGATGTACGAAGTGGCCTCCTATTTTTGCTTCAATAACCATCGGACCTTTCATTCCTTCTTCATCTGCCAAGGGCGGGAATAAGATCTCAGGGTCAGAGGAGAAGCTTTATGTGATTCTTTGTCTTGCCATCTTTGCCACGGTTAGACCATTAATATAGCTAGAGGCATGTCCTTTTCGAATGTTTCTCCCTTTTTTGCCGCCTTTGGCTGATCCTTTCTGCTCCCTTGTTTTAGCTCTTTAATCACATGCGACAGCTTTCCATTTTTGATTAATTCCTCAATTTGTCTCTTTAGATGCATGCACTCATCAGTGTTATGCCCTACTTCTCTATGGAATTCACAAAATTTGCTACTATTTCTCTTTTCCACTGGCATTGTCATTGGTGGAGGAGTTTTAAACTTACCCTTTTCTAAAGGCAGGATTTCCCTTGGGGACTTTGAAAGAAATGTAAACTTGTCACGTCTCCGTTTGGACCTTTGTTGTTTCTGGAAGTCTCCTTTTCTGTCAAAGTTTTGCTTCCTCCCCGGTTCCTGTTGCTTCTATGTCAGAAGTGTTTTCTTTCGTGCTTAGTTTAAGCCTGCCACCTCTCCCCTGAGGAACGATGTGGTCACCCTCATCATCTCATCCACTGACTTTGGGATATTATCATGTAGGCATTTAATGAGTTCTGGGTTGGTGATTCCGTGCATGAATCCGAAGATTTTTATGCATTCTGGGGCTCCTCTTACATGCCTACTCTCAGTCTTGAACCTTTCCACAAAGTCTTTCGTAGATTCTCCTTCTCTTTGTTTGATGTGGTGTATTTCTACTGGATCTTTGATACATTTCTTTTGCTAAAGGTAGTTTGCTAAGAATGCCTTTTTCAAATCGTCATAACTATCTATGGATTCCGGAGGTAGGTCGTCAAACCATACCCTGTCGGATCCAATGAGTGTAGAATTGAACATATGGCACCAGGTTGGTATTGACC
>BQNB010138234.1:4508-17737 GCA_026074375.1 Tanacetum coccineum | reverse complement strand
GGCGTTTGTCGTGGGTTCGCAGCCAGGTCGGGCTGGGTGCGTGTGGTTTTCAGAAAAGGGTGCGTATGGTTTCATAGCAGCAACAATAAAGGTGCGTTTGGTTTGAGTATAAACACAAGGGTGCGTGGGGTGTGGTCTCAGCCGAGGGTGGGTTTGGTTCGCGTCGGGTTGTTAATACCACTAGGGCGTGTTTGGTTTGCGTCGGGTAGGCAGCCGGGGGGGAGGGGTGTGTTTGTTGGTCCGGCGTAGTAACAGCCGGGGGGAGGGGTGTTCTTGTGGGTTGACAGCAGGGGTGTCGGGTTGTGGTGTTTGTTTCGGGTTATAACAGCCGGGGGGTTTGGGCTGTCGGGTTTGGTTTAGCATTAAACAAACAAGGGGCGTTTGGTTGTGGGTGTACAACACCCGACGAGGGTGCGTTTGGGTTGGGACAGCGGGGGGTTGGGCTGTCGGGATGGGTTAGCAGCTAGGGGTGTTTGTTTGTCGGGTCGGGTTACGAGTTTAGCACCGGTGAGGGTGCGTTGGTTTGTGGTTCCGGGTTAATAACAGCCGGGGGTGGTTGTTTTCAGGGTTGACAACCAAACGGGGGTGTTTGGTTCGGTTTAGACAGTTAAGGGGGCGTTTGGTTATTAGTGACAAATAGGGGGCTGTTTGGTTTAAAGGATAACACCACATAGGGGTGTTTGGTTTGGCACGAGTAGGGCGCGTTTGGATCAACGAGGAAACAACGAGGGTTTGTTTGGTTTATATTATCAAAACGACAAATAAAAATAACTTAAGTTTTAATAAATATTAAAACTGGATAAATATTATTTGGTGGTTATAATCGGTTAAATAAATATAATATTTATTGAATGAATTAACAATGAATATAACTTAAAATTTTATTTAATAAAATTTTAACGAGATTTATAAAGTATAAATTGGAACAAAAGGGTGGTTAATGGTTATATAAATACAATATTTATTATTTTGTGAGTTTCGATATCATAACGTGAATATATATGTCATATCTGAAAAACGCGGGAGTTGGAAAAATGGAAACGTGAATACTTGCAACATATATATTATATCTAGAAAACGTGAGTGTTTGAAATATTAACACGTTAACAATTGCTAACATATATTAAATATAGGAAACGTCAAGTTTTGCAAAAATGGAAATGTTATATAAACGGAGAATTCAACTGATGAATTTAAGTAATTTTCCTATATTGTTTGCGTTGTTCACTAAACTTATAATTATTTTAAGAACCCCGATAAAGAACAGAAAGTTAATATTTTAAAAGATATGAAAAATATAACTATACAATAACTCTGACAACGAACCAAAACTATAATTATTATACATACTAGATAGACTGTTTTTAGATACGACATTGTCAAGGAATAAACGAACATTAATTTTTCATAACAATCTTAATTTATATTTTATATCTGGTTAACGAACGGGTACAAACATTGGTTTGTTTAATTTTAAACTCCTCTAAACATTTGTCTACTTTTATTCAAAATCTGTTACCAATTGAATTGCTGTCAAAATGATTGGGTTTAATTATTTATTCACACATTTTATATGATACTTGCAAATTATTATATACTTTACATAAATCTTCGGGTTGATCGTTTTTATGATATAATTCACGGTAGGAATTATATAAGGGTTATTTTTCATAAGTAAAATATGAAGAGTATATATTACACACTTTGGGAATATTCTAAATTTATTTATTTAACCAACCACCAAAAACCAATATAAGGTGGCCGGTGGCGGGCAGGATGATGATGTCTTTGTTTTGTCGTGAATGCGGATGAAAGCGTAGGTGGGTTGAGAGATGTTTGTAAATATAATTTAACAAAGACTAAATCTAAATCTTTATCACGCGTGCTGCACATAACAATTCACACGGGGAACCACAAACATATATATCCATAAGGCTAGTGAGACTTAGCCAGTTCTAAGTTCAAGCTGTCATCTACTCGGAATCAAGCACTTCGTTCTTCCGTTCTGTATGGTGCATATGAGATTGCCTACATCTGATCCAATTGTTTCTCATCATCCAATGTCAATTTAGATGCCTATCTATCAATCGTTCTTCAACATCAGTGAGTTCATCATGGCCCAATAGTTTTACATTTTTACATATATTTTGGGGTGACGAACATGCTTGTAGGCAAATTCAATTACGTTTTGTGATTAAACTCGTTACGTGCTCAGATTTCAACTCGCCTTGCCATACTGTTTACGGGGGGGGGGGGGGGAGGGGGGGGGGTGGGGTAGGGGGGGGGGTTAACTTATTTGTGGCATATTTACATGGTTGATTGAAAAAATAAATCTAACTGCGTATTAGAGTGTTCTTATCATGTCACTACTATCCTTATTATATATCTCTCTTCTAGACGAGGAGATACATAAAACAAATAAAAACTTTAAGCTCGATATAAGAGAGAGTTTTTTGGTCCATTCAATTGACGTACCAAAAAACACGAAACGTTTCCTTTTAAACACTTTATCCAAAACACATCATTATTATTGAGGTCCTAAACAAATTTCATACGGCGTCTACAATACGTGCAGACCATCTCAATTTGACTTGAGCAAAGCCAAAGAAGCAAACCAATTTCAGAATGTGGCACATCATGAGTAGTAAACAGCGCACTATATTTCTTGGATAAACGATTAAAAAACACGATACTAATTTCTCTTACTAGAACGTTTTGGCAATGTAAGGGGCCCACATGGTTTGGTTGTTGGACAATGATCATCGGTTGTATGTTACGATCTCAATAGTTGGAAGTAATTCCCCATTCTGAATCTTTAATTGTCGCCCTCAAATGTCTTCTTCATGAGCCAGATTCAGATTGAGGTACCAAATTTTCAGCTTACCTCAACTGAATTCTGAATTGTAAGTATTCATGCACCCTCAAATATATGTGGCGTTAGGTACCGGGGTGTGTGGATAGACATCCGTTGTAGGCACAACGTCCTCCAGGTAACTCTTAATGCTGAGCTGGTGTCCGTGGACAGGGTAGACAGTTACAGCTCAGGTGTAGAGAAACGTCAAGTAATTCAATGCTGAGGGATTCGCCGGTGGGGACATCCGTTGTAGGCACACGTCAATAATTCAAGTGCTGAGGGTGGTCCCATGTAGGGACTCCGAGTTACCACTGCCATGGCCCATCGTCTTCTCTTGTTAGCTAGACCTTCAGTTCATGAACTAACCTTTGTAGTCAAATCATGGTAAATCACACTAGGTTTTATACAACAACTTATGTATACTAGTGGATCACAAATACATACTTTTATAGAGTGCGAATTTGGTGCTTCGCAAGCTCTTGACACTGTACTCATATGAAGTGTCACATTCAGTTCTGAGTGTCATATACATCTCTGGTCTTGCATATATTGCGCTGTAGATCCTAATAGATGATTTCTAAAAATTCATACATACATTTTGGAAAGTACTTAGGTATTTAAATGGTCACACAAATTATGTTTAGACAAACTACATCTCAGTGTGAGATTCGACATCACGCAAAACGGTTTTTATCTATCTATAAGTACGATCTACTGTGATACACATACAGTAGTGTGTGGCCAGAATACATTTTACATTGGAGTAACTAACCCGTTGTATTTACAAGAAACAATATGACCTCCACCAGACTTTATCTATGACTCTCACTTTATTTTTTTTAGTACGTTTATTATACTCAGGGAATTTAGATTGCTCGGATTTCTTGAAGTGCGCGCACACTGTGCTGTCCTTATACTATTCAAGATCTTTTCATTGGTGTGGGGCAATTAAGAGTGTAACAAAAATGCTATACATTACAATTCCAAGGCGACATTATTGATTAAATCAAGAGATTGTTTTAAAAACGATCTACTCTTATGCAGAGAGTCGATGGGCAGCTTATGGGGGACCGTGATTTTACCTTGTAGAGGCCAATTAGAAAAACTTAAAACAAGTTTGCAGCCGCCTAATTTTCTTGTTATCCATTGCACTGATTTGTTCGTTTCCGCGGCTTGGGGTTTAGTTTTTTGTTTTCTTTTTAAATTCTAGTTTTTGTTCTGTCTTACTTATTAACCTGTATGTTTGGCATTATACCGTTAGCAGTGTTCTACAGCATGACCCCCGAGTGTTAGCCGGCATTGAATATTAATGGCAGAAGTATGGGATTAATCTTAGCTCGATTCTCTAAAAGTCCCCATCACCACCAGTATTAAATTGGTATTAGTAGGTCAAAGATGTGGTAGCCGGAAAAAATTTGAGGCCTGGCATACTTTCTGTGTTAAAATTGAAGTTATCTGTCGGAAGTATTTGTGGCGAAATTTTAATTAGGGGTTTGAAGAGAATGTAAATAGTTTCCCCCCTTTAAGGGTGAGGTGGGGGGTTGTGTCACGGCTCTTCACTACACCTATGCGTCTTGTAATCTCCTATGATGGTTCACTCCCACACACGTCTGTATTCCGCTGCACTGCATGTTTGCTACTTTTGGGGATATAGAGAAAACACAAACGAGCAGAAACAGGAAGATGTGGTAAGTCGGTACGAGTGTGCGCGTCATCAAACAATGGCGTATACAGAAGAACGTCGGGTTCGCATAGTTTTTAGCCCTAACGATAGTCTTTCTCATATAGTTTGATGAAACAGACATACATGGGCAGAGGGGGTGGGGCGAGGGAATAGGTCTATCGGCTGTTATATGTAGTGACTGCTCCCAGATGAATAATTATTTGTACTCTACAGAGGTATGATGTCTGTTTCGAACACTTCTTATTTTCCTTGCAAGTGTTTAAGCTAACTCTATGGAGCATTAGAATGTTTCACAATAATAAACAGTTTTCATTTACATGTAGCAGAACTCAAGGCGGAGACAGACAACACATTCATCCAGTGAGAATTGGTGACACAAACCAAGCATTAGCTGAAGCTTGTAAATTTGCTTACAATGATGCTCGATATGTCAACGAGAGAGCCAAAAGTGACATTATCTTGCTTTCTCGGTAATCCCTGTCGCCCTATTATTACGCAAATAGTGGAACAATCTTTTGTCTGCTAATAATAAATTGTTGTGTAAAAGGTATGTTTGTGGTATGCATATAGAAATCTGATGATTATTTCACATATTATTAGTGGCATAATGACGTTGGATGCTCGGGCACGCCAAGATGTTGCTATCCTGGGTTCTGGATTTTTAAAGCTTGATGGTAATATTCTTAACAAGTAGTTCAACATCAGTTGCAACATGGAAACCATTATATATTCTGAGGGATTCAAGAGTTGATATAAATGCTCAATTTCTGTCTTTCTAACTGTTTTGTACTTTATTTTCTTTAATATGATTGATTTATATTTATTTTAAATAAGACATAATTAATCAGATTTTTGAGCCTACCTTTAGCTATATCATTATATATCTAATTTTTAAGACGACTTGAGCCACGTGTACATTAATTTCCTAATCACCTTCTTGTTTTGTAGTCTCGTGCAATAGGGATTATACGAAAAAATTGACAATGAATGTTGAAGAAAAGAGCTGAGCATCTACATCGCATTAGTCCTCGTATGTACATTCTGTAAAAAAGTTTTACATGTTTGATGTTATCTTAAAATATTTATATATCATAGAGAACATTTAACCTCTCTTCGTAAATGAACTTCCTATGTTAACCAGAAACAGATTTTCAAAAACAAAGCTCAATCTAAACTGAAAAGCGTTGCTGATCGGCATTGGAGTGATGGGGCTTTGGAGGTGTGATTAGTTTAGCAATCCAGGAGTTTATATATTTGAGGGGAAATTGCAACAAATAGCCACACAGCTTCACTTTATTTCTAATCTGATCATCCAACTATAAAATCATTTGAGAATGACCCAACTTTATTTCTAACTGTCACATAACTATTCAACTTTTCTAGCTGGTTTCTTTAGTAAAGTTGCCCAAAATAATCAGTTTTGAAAAATACAGAGTATACAGTGTCATGGTTTTAGTTATTAAAAGTCGACGACTAAATTAGAAATGAAGTGAAAGTACATTGCCATTGTTGCATTTTTCTCTATATATTTTAACTGCAGACTTCTCTTAAAACTAGAATGCTTTTGTTTATTTAGCACCCATCGAGTAATAGCAATGCCATCTCACCTTAAGTATGGACATATGAAAATGTCAGTATCTATCGGCCGAATACTGGGCTCTACTTAGTAGATGCTATGCTACATATGTTTTATGTTCTTAAGGTTTTATGGCACCTAAATCCATGACGACACAATACACCCTTTTCTGAACGTGACCCTGTCAACAAGTACCGATCTTGTGTGTTTATATACATATTCCTTACTATTAATATAATCACTTTTATCCCTAGTAATGGGTTTTTTTTTGCAATAAATCTGCAAATATAATATTTCTTGCATAAGTTGAGTAGTTATAATGGTGATTTGAGTCTTGAAAATATCATGTAACAAGCAATGTCTGTTCTATTCATTAAATTTAGAGGAGAAATCAAAATATTAAAGACTAAAGTTGCATTTGGCAACATTCTTTTACTCTATCAGGCTGATCTCCGGCGTGCTGACTATATAGCCAAGCAGCGGGCGATGGATGATGCCCTCATGGCTTTAGAGGTTAGTTTTGGTGTGCCACTTGCATATAAATATGAAAATCATACTTCTTTTTCTTACTACTAAACCCTTTGCAGTTTATAAAAGATGTCCATGACATGATGATCAGCAAGATGTACAAACTGTAAGTTCCTCTACTTTTGAAGAATATACGATTGCATGGCGTATTCTCCTTTCAAGTAAAAAACATGAACTGTCCAATTGATATCAAGTATTGTTTAGGAAAAATGGAGCTCTATCTTCTGATGACATGGCTGGGCAAATAACACTCGAAAAGAATGGAAAAGTCCTGGACTTTTTCCCTGGGGAGGTCTCAACTGATCGTATAACTGCTATTCAGGTCTTTAAAAAACCACTTGCTTTTCAACATATTTTTTGAGCATATTAGATGTCATACAGTAAAAGATATGAATACTTAGAAGATGTTCAGGAAGCATATCAGGATATGGCATCTGCACTCACTGAAGCGGATGGAATTGACTATTCCGACCCTGAAGAGGTCTGCAGACAAGAACTCTAATATTTTTTTAAGTTTATGATTAATTATTGTAATGATAATTCTATCTTCTGTTTTTACATTTTGAACAGCTTGAGTTATTGGTTGCAACTCTAATGGATCTTGATGCAATGGATGGTAAAGGTAGTGTCTCATTACTGGCAGAGTGCTCAAGTTCTCCTGACGTCAATACAAGGTAATAATATATTTACTTAATTTAGCAAATTCTTTACTAGTTTAAAGGTGGCAAGATGGGTGGGTGAGACATTTTTTACTAGCTTGAAGGTGGCAAATTCTTTACTAGCTTAACTAGTAGGTCGAAACAGGTCGGGTTGGAATGAGTCATTTTTTAGTACGGTTGGGTTGGGTTGACACACTTAACCTATTCGTACATATGTACATAACAGTGCCGTCTATACGTTTGTGGAGGCCCTGTGCATAACTTACAGATATGAGGCCCCCGAAACAATCTTGTAAACGGATACAATTAGAACTAATTATGTAAAAAGAGCCATTCTCCTAGCATTTTTCGATGCAAATTCTTCAATCAAATCTTTGTAGTCAATTGTCTTTTAACATCTCCTGCTCAATTGATATCATTGCTAGTCCGTTAAGCCTTTCCTGCAACATTGTAGAACGTAAGTAAGATTTTATCAACTTCAATTTAGAAAAGTTTCTTTCAGCTGAAGCAACGGTGACGGTAATAGTTAAATAAAATTCTATACGCAATTATTGTATAGAAAACAATCCAAATGTTTAATAGATTGTAAAATACCAACAGGTCCCATTTTTTCTTTAGGCATCGAGTGAACTAGCAATTTGAACTCCACATATAAGTCAATTCCATCAATACATATACCTCATCGTGTTTTAGTGCGGCCTCAAGACGTAGGCAACAAGATTTTAAAGCTTTATCTTCTAATGACCGCAACTTGTCAGAACTTAGAAGTAAACAAAAAGCCAAAAGTTTTTTTCATACTCTTGATATTGCTCAAACCTACTATTAAGTGAAACAATTGCTTGATCGACTACACATAAACGCATCATTCTGATTCTCATCAAAATGTCTCTTTCTTATAAAATGTCTCTTTCTTATAATTTCACGCTTCCGAACAAAGACCGGATCTATATTTCTATAGCTATTTCTTTAGCGCACTCTAATGCCTTTGAAAATCCAGTTTCTCTGTAAGTTTTAAAGAAAGAAACTAAATCTTCTATCTTTTTCATCTCATCATCAATTACCATATTTTTTTATTGCAACTGTTTTGAAACCACATTGACTACAGATAATAAATCATACCAAATGACTGTTGAAACAATAAACTTATATTTACCAAGCTCATTATCTGCTAATGATTCAGATTTACTTTGTATTAAAGCATCATTGTCACTTTCAGACACTCAAGTAAAGCTTCACCTATATCTGAAAGTTGGAATCGTATAGCTTTAACACTTTCAACACAACTCTCCCAACGAGTAGCTGATAAAGATTTAACAGTTAGCCCTTTTACATTCTCTTTCAAAATAGCCCATGTTTTAGTAGAATTTGCAAATATAGTATAAATTTTCTGTATGGTACCAAAAAAATTATTGGTTTTAGGAAAGGGTTGGGCCATGTCACATAGTGCTAAGTTTAAGGCTATGACCGCCACAAGGAGTATAAAATGCTCTAGAATTGATATCTAAAAGTTTTCTTTGTACTACCTGATGTTTTCCTTTCATATTTGAGCACTGTCATATCCTTGACCTCGTAAATCCTTTATATCAAGATATATCAAGATCAAGTAACTTGAGCTCATTTTGTAAAACATCAAACAGTCTTTGTCCAGTTGGATTATTCACATTTAAAAATCCTAAAAATGACTCCTCAATGATAATAGAACTTGGCGACACATCCACATATCTTATGAAGATATGATTAATGACATTTGTTCCTCGTGGCTAATATCATGAGCACAATCAAGAATAACTGAGAAATACTTAGCTTGTTTTATCTTGTTAATAATTGGAGTCTTGATTGCACGCACAAGCGAAATTATTAACTCATTTTGTATGCTAGGACCAAGATAATGTGCACGCATATCTGCATGTTTAATACGCTCAACATGCTCTTTAATATATAGATCAAACTCAGCCATCATATCAATAATATTGAATAATGAATGTAAATAAAATGATTTAGCGGGCTGTATGCACTTATGCATTAGAAATAGACTTTCGCCTACTTTTGACCCACTCGACGTATTTGGTCCATCAACCCTTCAGTTAATATTTTTGATCTGAACCATTTGACCTATTTGTGACCCGACACAAGTTACGCAACCCATACATAAATAAAGGGTTGAAATTGTCACTTCCATTGTCTGTTAGAAATTTGCAGAAAGTAATACCCTAAATTTTAAGATTGTCTTTTTTTAATTCTGAGATCGGGTGAAACAGAAAGTAAACAGTGTGTTAGAAATTTGCAGGTTGTCAGATTCTCCTAGCTCATCATTTAGGAAGAGTCCTAACTCGGTGTGTCCTTATTTTCATTTGTTTGTACTGCAGAAAAGCATTGGCTAATGCTTTATCAGTCGCACCATCGATGTGGACCCTTGGAAATGCAGGCATGGGAGCCTTACAGGTAAGACATGATTTAAACTAGAGGTGTCGCATAACGGGTAGGTAGTCAGGTTAGGCAACAGGCCAAGCGGGTTATTTTAGTCTGGACTGAATCAGGTTGACCTGCAAACATGCTCTATCCTTTTCTTACTTGTTTATAAATAATGATTAATGAAGTTTTCAGGCCGTTCAACCCCTTAAATAAAATATAATCTGAATTGACCCATTTATAAGTAAAATGCTTATAATTGTGACCTCTATTTCCAACAAATAGTTTCTTAATCACGTATATATACTGCTTCTGCTTGAGAGAGACACCATTTCCCAATAAAAGCTACTACAGTTTCCATTCTTAGATGTCTTTTGCTATTTTGTTAGGAGCTCTTTCGATAAAATATTTAGTGTAAATTACTTGGTTGTTCCCAAATCCTCATCAGTCTTTACTAAGTTCTTCATGATATACTTTTAGCCGCGTTAAATTGTTGTGGTTGCAGAGACTGGCAGAAGACAGCAACCCAACTATTGCAGCTGCAGCATCTAAAACCATCTCGGAACTGAAAAGGCAGTGGGAAATTGAAGAAGGTGACTACTATAGATTTATGATGAATCAAATTCCATTGAGAGACGTGGACTACAAAATACCTGATGACAATGACGAAACAGAAGACTAAATAAATTTAACATTTAGAAAGTTAATATTAATGTAGATAGATGTTCTGTAAACCAAGTAACTTGTAATGTATCTAAAGATTTTTATTTACCCAAATTATAGTATCTTACAAAAATTCCTGTCGTGTTAATGATACAAAATCACATACGGCTTGGCATCTTTTTGCCTTGCGAAAGACTGAAATTTGTTACATTTTGTATTTGTGTTATTCTAGTCTGGTCTGGTGAAGAATGAAGGTGTGTAGTGTTTATGGTAAAATGGTCATCTTTCACCACTTTTGTTTTTTTATGCCTAAAATCTGTTGGTCAAGACTTATAAGCATGGTTGCAAGAACCAGTATCCTCTTCTTGATTAAGCTCATGAATTAGGGTATTAGTATATAACAATCTGTTAACTGAAACACATGGGGAAATGACTAAAATATGCAGCCAAGTTTATATTTAACAATTTCTTTAACAGGGTGCATTTGTTACCAGTTACCAGTCGGTACATTCATGTTTCATTTTGTTAGTGTTGAAAGGGAACCAGCCTTATTTTTGCAACATCAGCATAAGAAAAACTTATGATATGGAAATCCAAAAGTCACTTAAATGTAGTTTGGAGAAACGGACAGAATGATTTATCATTGTCACATCAAATAAACATTAAAAGTTACATCATTGTTAGTCCCTTGGCATCCTAATAAACGTAACTCCTCACTGTCAATCTCCCATAAATTCAACTCTCGTGTACTACATTATCAACACCACACAAATCAGCAAATCAAATCATGGCTAATTCTTGTCTAATAATCGCGCTAACCCTCGTTCTTGCAGCCATGGCCACATCAGTCCACACTAGGCCATTAACCAACACGACAACATATGTTGCATCAACTCTAGCAGCAAGACTCAAGCTCGATTATGATGATGAAGGCGGTTCATCAGGTTGTTGGGAAACATTGTTTGAACTCCAATCATGCACGGGCGAAATCTTACTTTTCTTTATAAATGGGGAGACGTATCTAGGCCCCGCTTGTTGTATGGCGATTGAGAAGATTGAAAAACAATGTTGGCCTAATTTGTTGGGATCACTTGGTTTCAGTTCACAAGAAGGTGATATATTACGCGGTTATTGTGATGCTTCTGAGGACAACGGTGATGGTCCAATGGCCACTCCTCCACCAAAACCAGCCAACACCACTGGACGTCTGCCAAGACCTGCTAATACCACCCCACCTCCACCAAAACCGGCAAATGTCACAAGTAGCGACTATATGAATCAAAGCTGATTTTGATTGTTCTTTGCTAGTTCACTGCAATCACAATCTTGAATAATGTAATAGAGAAAGTTAATGTTATAAATAGCTTTCTTGTTACTTTTTTTATATGTTTGTTCTAGTACTGGTCTTATGTTTCTCAAGATGTTTCATGGTCCTTTTTTCTACTTGATACTAAAATAATCCAATACCAATCATATTATCTCATAGAGGTGAGTTATTTTGCATACTAGTTTCTCCCTGCATACCAATGGACAAATCTAGACCATCCATTTCATTAGATTAAAAAGACATGATTTAAGATTAAAAAAAAACAATGGAGGGACCAAAAGTGTAAATTTACTAAAACTCACACTACTACTCACTCATTATTTGTAGTGTTGGCAAATCTTGCCCAAATTGCAATTAATTGATTTTTTTTGACATTTTGTACGTATTTTTACGTTTTTTACGTTCTTATACATTTTTATACGTTTTCGTCTGTTTTTTTACGTTTTCGGCCGTTTTTTACGTTTTCGTCCGTTTTTTAAGGTTTTCGTCTTTTTTTATGTTTCCTCCGTTATTTTACGTTTTCGTCAGTTTTTTTTACGTTTTCGTCCATTTTTTAACGTTTTCGTCAGTTATTTCACGTTTTCGTCTTTTTTATACGTTTCATCCGTTTTTTTACGTTTTCGTCAGTTTTTTACGTGTTCGTCTAATTTTTTACATTTTCGTCCGTTTTTTTATGTTTTCGTCTGTTTTTTTACGTTTTCGGCTGTTTTTTTACGTTTTCGTCTTTTTTTTACGTTTTAGTTTGTTTTTTTACGTTTCGTCCATTTTTTTACATTTTCGTCCGTATTTTAACGTTTTCGTCAGTTATTTTACGTTTTCGTCTGTTTTTTTATGGTTTCGTTCGTTTTTTTACGTTTTCGTCAGTTATTTTACGTTTTCGTTCGTTTTTTTACGTTTTCGTCAGTTATTTTACGTTTTCGTCTATTTTTTTACGTTTTCGTCTGTTTTTTTACGTTTCATCCGTTATTTTACGTCTTCGTCAGTTTTTTTACGTTTTCGTCCGTTTTTTTAACGTTTTCGTCAGTTATTTCACGTTTTCGTCTTTTTTTACGTTTCATCAGTTTTTTTTACGTTTTTGTCAGTTTTTTACGTTTTTGTCAGTTTTTTTACGCTTCGTCCGTTTTCGTCAGTTTTTTACGTTTTCATCAGTTTTTACGTGTTCGTTTAATTTTTTACATTTTCGTCCGTTTTTTATGTTTTCGTCTTTTTTTACGTTTTCGTCTGTTTTTTACGTTTTCTCCTTTTTTTTACGTTTTCGTTTGTTTTTTTACGTTTTCGTCCATTTTTTTACGTTTTCGTCAGTTATTTTATGTTTTTGTCTGTTTTTTACATTTTCATCCTTTTTTAACGTTTTCATCAGTTATTTTACCTTGTCGTCTTTTTTCATTTTTCATCTTTTTTTATGTTTCCTTCGTTTTTGTCTGTTTTTATGTTTTTTTTGACATTTTCTTACGTTTTCGCACGTTTTTTTACATTTACATACGTTTTCGTCCGATTTCGCACGTTTTCGTCCGTTTTCGCACGTTTTC
>BQNB010138233.1:0-14895 GCA_026074375.1 Tanacetum coccineum | reverse complement strand
ACACAAATCCAATCCCAATGAGACGATCACGCTCAATGGATTGATTATCCAATCTCACATATCTCACACAAACGCATATAAATATGTATAAACACATATAACACATAACCCATACATTGTAACAGATACTTAAGTCAACACTAATAGTTTGACTAACCTGCTCAAATCATTGTTGTCACAGTACGGAAGGCCCATAAAGCATCATCTAACTTATCCGACCATGAAGCACGATTTTCGCCTATGGTCCTTTCTAAGATACGTTTCAAACCATGATTTGAAACCTCCACTTATCCACTAGTTTGTAGATGATACGCGGTAGAAAGACGGTGGGTAACTCCATACTTAAGCATGACCTTTGCGAATTGGTCATTGCAAAAGTGAGTACCACGATCACTAATTATAGCACGAGGAGTTCCAAATCGGGCAAAGAGAGATTTTAAGAATTTTACGACGACTCAGGCATCATTAGTGGGGAGTGATTTTGAATCAACCCATTTAGAAAAGAAGTCAACGGCCATGAGAATGTACTTGTTCCCTCGACAGGAACGGGCCCATAAAGTCGATGCCCCATACATCAAAGATCTCGCAAACTTGAATTGCATTTTGGGGCATTTTATCTTTTTGCGAATTTTATTGCCTTGACGTTGACATGAGTCACATGACTTTACCATGTCATGGGCATCGCGATAATTTGTCGGCCAATAGAAACCGGAATTAAAGACTTTCTTAGCAGTGTAGTTCGCACCATGATGTCCCCCGGTGGGTCCATTATGGAAAGCCATGAGGATATCAACGGCTTCTTGGCTGTAAACACATCGTCTAATCACTTGATCCGCACAAATTCTAAACAAGTAGGGGTCATCCCAAAAATAATTCTTCACATCCTTAAAGATTTTTTTCTTTTGTTGGGACGACATCCCTTTCACTACAAAATTCCTCGCATGGTAATTTGCAATGTCGACAAACCATGGGGTACTAGAATCACCATGAAAAGATATCATTCCAAGGGTCTCGAGAGGAAATGTTTCACTAATTTCCTTTTTCTCGAGATCACGTTAATGAGGATTTTCTAATCTTGATAAGTGGCCGGCCGCGAGATTCTCCGCACCTTTTTTATCACGAATAATGACATCAAATTCTTGGAGAAGGAGAATCCACCGGAGCAATCTCGGTTTAGCATCTTGCTTAGCAAGAAGGTATTTAAGAGCTGAGTGGTCCGTACACACTATGGTCATAATTATTTTAAGATCGGAATTTCTCGAAAGAATACACCACGGCTAATAATTCTTTCTTCGTAGTAGTATATTTAGCTTGAGCATCGGTCATAGTCTTGCTCGCATAGTGTATAGGCTAAAAATGTTTGGTCTTATGTTGCCCCAAGACCGCACCTACCGCAAAATCACTAGCATCACACATAATTTCAAATGGTAGGTCCCAATCGAGGGAAACTAAAATCGGAGCTTCTATTAATTTCTTCTTAAGAATTTCAAACGCTTCAATACATTCTTTCGAGAAGATAAACGGGGTGTCTTTTTCTAGAAGATGGGTCATCGGCCGAGCGATTTTAGAGAAATCTTAAATAAATCGACGATAGAACCCGG
Source organism: Tanacetum coccineum (assembly GCA_026074375.1). Lineage (NCBI taxonomy): Eukaryota > Viridiplantae > Streptophyta > Magnoliopsida > Asterales > Asteraceae > Tanacetum > Tanacetum coccineum. The sequence continues at coordinate 13,294 of BQNB010138233.1, read as the reverse complement.
CTTGACCTAAAAAACTTTGAATACCTTTAACGGAAGTGGGATGAGGTAGCTTTGCTATTACATCGACTTTAGCTCTATCAACCTTAATACCATTTTTAAAGATCTTATGGCCGAGGACAATGCCTTCTTTAACCATGAAATGACACTTCTCCCAATTTAGAACTAGGTTAGTATCTTCACATCGTTTGAGAATTTTATCTAAATGGAAGAGGCACAATGAGAAAGAATCCCCGAAGACCAAGAAATCATCCATGAAGACCTCCATTGTTTCCTCGATCATGTCATGGAAAATAGCCATCATGCACCTTTGGAACGTGCCCGGAGCATTACATAAGCCGAAAGGCATACATCGGTAGGCAAACGTCCTATAAGGGCAACTGAAGGTGGTCTTCTCTTGGTCTTGCGGGTCAATAGGAATCTGAAAGTATCCGGAAAATCCATCTAAAAAGCAATAGTATTTGTTTCCTACTAAACGTTCAAGCATCTGGTCTATGGAAGGCATCGGGAAATGGTCTTTACGAGTAGCATCATTAAGCTTCTGGTAATCAATACAAACACGCCATCCGGTGACTAGCCTTGTAGGAATCAACTCATTATCTTCATTCGTTACAACGGTCATACTCCCTTTTTGGTACACAATGAACGGGGCTTACCCACGGACTATCGGAGATAGGGTAAATTAAACCGGCATCAAGGAGTTTGATAACTTCCTTTTTTATTACCTCATTAATTTTTAGGTTCACCCTTCTTAGATGTTGGACTGCCGGTTTAAAGTCATCCTCCATTAATATTTTATGAGTATAAAACTGAGGGTCAATGCCCTTAATGTTAGAGATTTTCCAAGCGATGGCACGCTTGTGTGACTTTAAAACCTTTAGAAGGCGGGCCTTTTCATCATCTTTTAAGTTTTTAGCAATTATGACGGGTAATTTATTGGTATCGTCTAAAAATGCATATTCAAGATGAGAAGGTAAATCCTTAAGCTCAAGCTCCGGAGGATCATCAATAGAAGATTTTATAATTTTAAGTTCCTCAAAATTAAGTTCTTTCAGAGGGAGAGGAGTTGATGGATCATCATTTAATAACTTCTCAAGTAGAAGAATGTCTCCCTCCGGATCAAAGTCGGCATCATCAATTCCCGATGGAATTGAATCACTTGTAAGACAAGCTTCGATCTCTTCCAAAACAAAGTCACCTCCCTCAAAAGGAGTAAGAGAGGGGGAAGAAGTAGTAATTATAGGATCTAAAGACGGAGTGGGATTGCCACTCTTAGAACTATCTAAAAATCCGATAACCTCTTGTGCATACTCCTTACGTGTAACATCTATGACATCGATTCGATTAACCGATTCTTCATCATATCTATAGGAGTATCTCAAAGTATGTCCGACATTAAATGTTATGGCTTTATCATTAACTCGAAGAGTTAGCTCTTTGCTGTGTACATCAATTAATGCTCGTGCCATCCTCAAGAAACGCCTCCCGAGAATGAAGGGAACCTGAGGATTGACATCGTAATCAACTACAACAAAGTCGGCTAGAAAATGAAACTTTTTGACTTTCACAAAGACATCTTCGGCAACACCAACCGGATAATCAACCAATCGTTTTACAAGCTCGAGAGTCATGCGAGTCAGAGTAAGTTCCGGGAGCGAAAGATTCTTCCATACAGAAAGAGGCATTAAGTTAATGCTAGCGCAAAGATCAGCTAAGGCTAGGCACTCATCTAGCTCCGGAAAATCACAAGGAATAAGAAACCTTCCAAGGTCTCTAAGTTTTTCGGGCAACTTCTTAAGGAGCACCGCCGAACAATTCTCATTTAATGGAGTATTTGCCAATTCAAATAATTTCTCCTTATTACTAAGGAGACTCTTAAATGTAGAAGCTTAACCTAGGCCCCATGTGAAGAATAGCCATCCGCAAAGCTTAACGGTTCCGAAAATGTAATCTTTGAAAGATTTGAAGGAACTTCAACATTTGATTATTAGCTTTCTCTTAGAGATTTTGTTCGTTAAGCCTTGAAGGATAAGGTATTGAAGGTTTAGGATTAGGATTTGGAGTAACATCGGGCTCTGGAATTAGAACTTAGATAACCAAAGGTTAGACGTGTACGGTACTTCCTAAATTTGTAGTTTGTACCTTGTCCTTTGTCTCCTCTAGTTCACATTCTACTTCCTTTGGAAGAGGAGAAGAAGTAGTTGGAATCGTAGGTTCATCGTAAGAAACACCACTTCGTGTAGTTATAGCTTTCAAGTCATTGGGTTAGCAATGGTATTACTAGGAAGTGATCCCGAACCCGAGGGACTATTCATTTGAAAAAAAACTGCGAAACTCATTTCTTTATATCCCATTTCCTTTAACTTTATTGCTTGTTATTCCTCACTCGAAGTAGACCTCCAATCTTAAATTCCTGCCATCATATTGTTTAATTTAATTTTTGCAATAGCTCGCATATTAAAACCATTAGTCCTTCATGTCATTCGGAAATTCATTCCAAAAAACGTCCAACTCATTTGATTAAACGAGTCTTGAAAAAATTAAGGTTTTTTCCCTTGATTAAGTTTAATTTCGTTGATTTTGATTGTAAATCTTTTTGATTCTGATTAAAACCGTTTTGATTTGGTTCTCCTGCACATTTTGTTTGAGGAAAACTATGCGGGTTCTGCATTTGATACTTAGCACGATAGTTAGTTTCCACCTTAAGGACGTAAATGGGTACCTCCTTTGACTGTATGTCCCGTGTGGCTTGCAGAAACATTAAAGTGTTAGCACTTCGGAAGCAAGACACCTCATAGTAAGGATGGCGTGTCCACCATAAGTAACAATAAAATTTAATCGTATAGCTTTTAATAGGGAATCTGGTGAAGGGGGTCCTTGTTTTTGAAGAAGCATAGCTTTAACGACTTTAGTAAGATCGGTAATCTCCGGTAGATAAGCGGGAGTAGAAGAAGAAGTAGCACTCACTTTTGAAACAACAGCTTTGTTTCTTGATGTACGAACTTTCGACTTATTCTCAATAATAGTCTAAGCATCTCGAGGAGTACGGTCCAAAAGATTACCACTGGCTGCTGCATTTAGAGAATCTTGATCGGATTGTGTCAATGCATTATAAAACGTGTCGATTTGATGTAATTCTGAAAAACCATGGTGTGGGCATTTATGGAGGAGATCTTTAAAATGGTCCCATGCCTCACTAAATATTTCATCAAACCTTTGCTGAAAATTTGTTATGTCGTTCTTGAGATTCGTAGTCTTCGAAGGAGGAAAGAAATAATTCACAAACTTAGAAACGAGATCTTCCCATGTAGGATAGAAAGAGGGGTTCCTTTTCAAGCCAAATCTGCCTGGGCTGCCACCGCGCCCCCCGCCCCCCCAGAACGAAGTGGTATAGAGAATGGTCTATATGTTTTTTAACATATTAGTCCTCAAGGAGAAAAATGAGAAAAAAAGCATTAACTTGATAGCTTCATGTGGAACATTCTTGTACTTAAGCGTAGAAGTAATCTTGTTAAACCAACGAATATGAGAATGGGGATTGTCCCTCTCAAAACCATGAAATTGACTTGAAGTTACTAGCGTAAAGTAAACACAACTTTTAACTTAACATATTTTGGAAGTATATAAGCGGGAATAATAATTGCATCACCGTAACCCTCGGTGGGAGCTTGAGTAACTTCGAACCATAAGAACTTTGTTAGATCCCGCATAGTAGCTAAACGCGGGAGTCCACTAAAATAGTTTGAAAGCTCGGTTTTTCGAAACTATTTTGCTTGGAAACTCTAACGATTAACGTCCGCTTTCGGAACGTGGAAGATTCCAACTATTAAATTGATGAAGAGCGAGTGGTGCATTGCACTAACCAAAATAAAAAGAGAAAAAAATCTAAAAATAAAAAAATAAATTTTTTAAAAACCGATAGTTCATGGTGGGGCATTGTAGTTCTTTTAGAAAACGCATAAAGGAAGCGAGGAGCGGGTAAGCGTGAACTTTTAAAAACCTTCTCCCTTTCGGGTCGAAGTTTTCGTAGGATCAACGCCTCCTTATAACCCTCTCTATAGTTGTTAATCTAAAAGGTGAGACAATTAAAACAAATTAGACCACACAAAGACGGTTTTCTTTTGTGGTTTTTTAAATTTTTATTTTTGGTAATATAAATACTCTTTGTGAAAAGTATTTTTGTTTTCGTTTTAAAATAAAATCCACAAAAAATAAAATGAAAAAAATAAAAAATTTTTTTATATTTTTATACTAGTCTTGTATAAAAAGAAAATGAAAAAAATATCATTTAAAGAAATGTAAAATATATATATTAAAAAAATGATTAACTTTCATGGATTTTAAAACTAATAACGCAAAGGGAAAGCATAAAAAGGCACGCTAATCTAGAAATTTAGGCAATTTAAAAATCTAACGACATTAAAAAACGATTAAAAACTAATTAATAATTGAAATTTACTAACTAATTAACTAAAAATGACAAATTAAAACTTTAAAAACTCAAAATGCAAATTTCTTAAACTAAATGACTTAAACTAATTTTTTAAAGACAAAAAATATTTTTTTATATTTTAAAACTATTTAAAACTCTTTTTCAAACTAAATAATACTAAAAATTAAACTAAAAATTCTAAACTTAATCCTAAAATTTTGAGAAAATTTATAAAAATACTAGATACTAAATCTGAGGTTTACAAAGAAAAACTATTCAAAAAGCTAAAGCCAATAAGCTGTTAAAAATCTGATAAGCTAAATAAGCTTAAATCTAAACTACCTATAAGGAATAAATGGTGCAAGGTACTTATTAAAAAGTCCCAAGGGCAGGATGGTAAGATGTGTTTGTGGTGTGGGGGAGGTCACAGGTTCGAGTCCTGTGACCTACCTATTTGTAAAAACATTTTTTTTATTTTCTTTTTAAAACAGCTAAAGATAAGACAAAAATAAGTAACTTTAATAAAAGACTTAATACGAGAACTTAATAATAAGCTAGAAAAAAGATAATTAAGAGGTGACAGTTTCTAGTATAGACTATTTGATATTAAGCTAAAACTGTTTGGCTTTTTGGACTCAATAAGCAACTAGAAAACTAAAAACAGATCTAAAGCTAGACCTCAGTAGCACTAAAGACTTGAAATAAGCAAACAAAACAAGCTGAAAAACAACAAAAAGCATTAAGACAGCTAACTAGGAATAAGCTAAAAAGGTGAAAACATATTAAGATTGAGACTCAAATAACACAAATAAGCTAGAAGAAAGCAAATTAGTTTAAGAAATAAGCTAGAAAAGATAAGTTGAAAGTGACAGACTACACTACTTTATTTTGGACTTTTTGAGATTAATTGAATACTTACAGCTAAACTTTTAGACTCAAAAATGATTTTGACACACTAAAAACTTGAAACAGATTAACATTAGACTAGAATAAGCTAAATACAATAAAAAATAAACCAAATCTAAGCTAGATTGAAGCTACAAATGATCTGCAATAAGATACTTTTTAAGAATAAACCATGAAGCTTGACTGTTTTTGGACTTAATTACACAAAAGGTTAACCCAAGAACATCCAACATAAAACAGATGCATCATGATGCATTAGAAACTAGTTTTGATCATAAAATTCACAACTCAAGCATGATTTTAAGAAATGCTACCAATAAGCAGTTTGAAGACTATTAGACTAGTAGACTTGACATCTTGATTAAACTATCTTCAAAACTTAACAAAGCTTATTCAAAACTTATGAAAACTAGCATTTAGATTTAATAAGAGCTTATGAAATCTGATTTTAATTACTATAAAAAACCTGCACTACTTTTTCCATCTTAATGTTGCTTAACCCAAACACCCCTTTAAAACTTAAAATTCCCAATTTTAAGCTAAAACAGATCAAAATAAACCTTAAATTGTGAAAACAGATTAAGCATTTTTGATAATAAGTACTTAAAAGCAAAAACCTTAGAAGAATAAGCACTAAACAATAAGCTAATCTAATAAGCAATTTTGACTCTAAGATAGACAGATTTTATAAAACTCTAATCAAACTTATTCTAAGCTATAAACTAAACATATTAAGCTAATATAAGACAAGATAAGCACAAATAAGCATAGAATTAACAGAAATAAGCAGGTTAACAAGCTAAAAAAGACATTAAGCTAAAAAGAGTAAAAGTGAACATACCATGTCCTTTGCTCAAAACAAGGACTTAAATGCTTTAAAGAGCTTATCTACAAGCTCCATCTTATTTTCATAAGCTAGTAAGGTCCATAAGCCCATCCATTTCTGGATTACCACCCAATTTAAGCATTAGGTAATTTTGTGAGGTAATCTAAGTGATTCAGCTTATTTAGTTAAGCTATTAGAAAGCTTACTGAATAAGTATTAGCTTATTAAGTGACAAGATCTTTTTGAGCTTATTAGGTGATTTCCAAACTCAATTTAGTAAAATTGCATAAAAGTAAAACATATAAATTCAACACAATTAAAGGAAACTGAATTTTATTAATAATAAAAGAGGTTACAATGTTTCTTAAATGAAATACAATAAGTAAATACAATAAGCTAAAATTTAATCTAGATATGACTAAATAACTACATATCCATAACTGTGTTAAACCTCCATCTATTTATAGTGAGGATAAGAATCTTCTAGGTAAGGAGGAGTGTTCTTCAGCTTCAATCTAAGCCCTTGAATCATAACAAACTTCCATCCATCCATTTAGAACCCTTGGATTGCCTCTATGTTTTCTCAACCAATGAAATACCTCGGGATTGCCAGCGTGTCAGGGAGTGATGTGACACGCACGCCACATAGATCTTCTAGAAGGAATAGGAGCATGTGGAGGGTGAATTTACATGTACTTCTTATTGTTACTCATTCTAGTTGTAAAAATGAGGGAGAAAGAAGATGTACAGTACATTTTGACCAAGTCTTTATTGTTTTGACTTGGACCGGGTTATAGGTTTTGGGCTTGGTTTATTTGGACTGGACTGGGGATTTATTATGAATTGGATTTGGATTTTTAAAGTTTAGATGTGTATAATTCAATATTAATGGGCTGACCCAGCCCACAAAACAGGTACGGGTTGGCCCATTAAAAATGAATACCTTCGACTTTGTTTTTATCACTCTCTTCCAATCTCGTGCTCGGTTTTGTCCTTTTTGGCTTCGTTTTTGTTCATTTTTGATATATCCGTTACCTGCACAACACAATTACAAAATAGACATATACAATGTATTTTCCATTTGTTTTTGTTCATTTATGCTCGTTTTAATATAGAAAATTGATATGTGATTAAACACATATCAGAATTCTTTGTATCTAGGTCTTAGGAAGAAGTATCGCCTAAGTCTTAAGAATGATATGCCACTTCGAGATAAGTAATCATTTCACTAAATAAATAAACCAACGTTCTAGTTGGATTAATAATGGTTAATACAATTTTCTTATATTTGGTTAGATCGCTCTTTTATCTTCTGTTAATATACTTACGTGTGTTTTAGTATCTTATGTTGATTCTAGTCACCACAAAACCCTTGCCTGTCTTTCAGGCTAAAAACCCCTCTTATCCGTTAGATTTAGGATTAACATAGGTTTATCATATGTTTAACATAAAATAGAATTAACTTAGTTTAGATAACCAAAATATTAATAAATTGAAAGATTGTTTCTCGCTCTTAGTGATCGACACCCTACTTACCATGAAACTCTCATTTGATCGAGTACACTTCCCGTTAAAGTGTTGTTTTTAGTTAAGTCGGCAAAATATAATTTTAAAACTTGAAACATAAATTACAACCACATAATGACACATCAAATGTAAAGATAAAGGGTGAAAAGAAAGAAGTCCTCCTTACACTTAGGCAGAAACCGAGTCAATACACATGTTACCAAAAAAACTAAGTTGTTGGCTGGTATTGAAGATAATCATCATAGACCAAGTGATGCAATGCACAACCCTTCCTAGCCACTCAAGGTCTCTTAAAATACTCTTGTTTCATTTCTTACAAAGATTAAACATATTTCTGTCGACTCTCTCACTCGAAGTTAGTTGATATTGAAAAGGTGACAGTCTGCTCCAGCCTCCAATTAATAAAACCAAAGTGCACTATCGAGTCTAGAGCTATAAAAGATATCATCTATAAATCTCATTAGGACACTAATATAAATATTTGTTAAATCACATACTGTGATAACAAGTAATATCTTAAGAGTCCTACGTATTATCCTTACGATATTGATAGAACATCGTGATACTAAAGTATTTACAGTGACGATGGAAATCCTTCCAAAGCCAACATTAACCAAGCTATGTGATAGGTGACTTATGAGATCCTACACGGATCAAACTTGTGATACTGGATATCGATTCGGTCCAACTTATGAATTGATGAATGAATTGTGAAAAAGATAAAATTGTTAGTGTGTTATAAAAACCGTTTGCATCTTAACACACCGACTGATTTTCCTAAATCAATTTTCAATCTTATGTCCATAGGGAGCCTCACAAGGGTATCTGGACATAGAAAACCTAAACACGAATTGAAGAATTAATTGGGAAGATAGTAACTTACTGATTCACTCTTACCATGTTCTTTGCTTTGAGATGCTCCGGTAATAAGAATGGCTAATGCAGCTGCAAAACCCTGTCAAGGAGATTCTCTTAAATTCTACCTGATCACAAGTAGTATTTATACTGATTAATGAGGAACCATGGTTATTACAACCGTATTCGATGAAGTGACAAAGACACTTTCGTCTATATATGTTGTTTATCACTAACCTATTCATGCAGGTTTCCTAACGGCAGCAACAGTTAACCGATGACAAGTCAAAGTCAATGCCACATGCTCATACCCGACTAACATATGTTAAGACATCATGAAATATCAAGTACATATTTCAAAAGACTTTTGCTACTCTGATACTGTACGTCTTCCTTGAAATTGTTTCAAGAAAGATGACCTTTTCAAGCTTTCAAGACAAAGAAAGGTATGAGCATGTCGATCCAAAAGTCACAAGTTCACAAAGAGGCAAAGATTACAAGATGTAGAAAAGAGATTATGCTTGGTTAATGATCTCAAGAAGCTCAAGATCACATACTAGTCAAATTAAAGAAACAAACTCAATCCTAAAAGTCTAAAGATAACTACTTCACATTCACAAGATAAAGATCAATGAAATCAAAACTACGAGCAAAGATCGAAGACATTCTTAGAATTCTGACCTTAGGTTTTTGTAAATTGGAGTAACCTCCCTTAGGGGGAGAATGTTAGGAATACGAAAAAGACTCGGTCACTACCAATATATCATAGAATAGCTCGTAGCGTAATATTTAGAAACTTACCAAGCTAACTGAGTCAACATAAGACACCCTTATGTTGACCGGCCTTAGGCATGGTATAAATACCCCTCTCCATACCTTGGAGTGGGTTGGTTGTTTCATTTCTATCAATACACATTTCCTTCTTTCTCTCTCTAAAGTGTTACAACCCTCCTTTCTCTCTCTAGCTTTGCTTATGCTTATTTGTTAAGTGATTTGATACATCTACACAGTAAGCTTGATTCATATAGAATCTCGCAAGTCACCTACCACAGAGCTATTTGATGTTAACTCTGGAAGGATTTCCATCTTCACTATGAATACTAAAGAGTATTACTCTAATGTTCTGGCAAATATCATAAGGATAATGCGTAAGACTCTTGTACAAGTTGAGTTCTTAATGATGAACAATAATTATATATTGGAATTTGTGTCCTAATGAGATTTTTGATTAAATTCGTTGGCTCTAGACTCTATAAGTGCACTATTGTTATTTGGTGATCGAAAGTTGGAGCGGACTGCCACCTTTTCAATATCAATGATCTCGGAATGAGAAAACCGATAGAAGCGTGTTGATCTCCATGAAAAATGAAACAAACTTCTTTTGAGAGAAGTTTGAGTAGCTAGGATGGGTTGTGCATTGCATCACTGGGTCCATGATGACTTGTATTCAATATCAGAATCATCATCTTTGTATTACCGTTTGTGACAACCGTGACTTGAGCAGGTTAGTCAAACGTTAGGGAGTTCAATAAAGTATTTATATGTGTTATAATCGTGTGTTTAGTGATCTTATATGGGTATTTGATATCAATCTGTGATGCGATGTTCATCTATTAGTGATGGAATTGTGGTTTTAGTAGTATTTCATTTCGTTCACATTATTGGGACAATTGGAAATGATGGATGACTTTATGCGTTATCGTGTAATTTTGTGAATAATTGATATATGAGCGTAAGAGTATTATAATGTAATTTTAGGAATGAATTAGTTGTACTTTAATTAATTAGGGGCGTAGGTTTTTTTTTAATTAGGAAGTTAATTATGAAATGAATATTTATGAGATAGATAGTGTAAAACTAGTTTTTTATTTAAAAGGTTTTGCAAAATTACCTAAAGAGTTATACAAATAAGAAAATAAGGGTAAATGTATTTAATAAAAATAAAAAAAATAAAAATGGGGATGTTGTTCGGCGGTTGTATAAAAAAACAGAAAAAGGAAATCAAAATTTGAGTGCAACAAGCATTCTACTGATAATTTATAAATAAAAATCAATAACAAAACTTTACAATTATTTTTGTTCTCTCCTCTCTCTGTTTGTTCGGCGATCCATCAGAAAGAAAATTTTTTTTTATCAATTAGAACCTCCAAGGTGGTGATTCGTATTGGTATCGAGTTAAAGGTTTTAGGTTAGTCTTAATTAAGTTTTTGTTTACATCTTTTTATAATTAGTACCTCTATTGAGTTGAATAATTAGGATCATAAATTTTCTCGTAAATTAATGATATATATTATCATGGGTTATGTTTGGGAATGGATTTAGAGCATGATTAGTTTGTTTCAATGTTGAGTTGATAATATCGTTTGTGCTGTGTTGTGATTAGTGATATGTGATGTTGATAGTAAAGTTGTATGTTGATAATTTCCTTTTAAGTGCTTTTTTACACAATATATTTTACCTCTATAAAAAAAAAAAACGAGCCTAAATGACCAAAAATAAAAAAAAAACAGACAAAACTGCCAAATATATGTTTGTTTTGCATTTGTATTGTGCAGAATGAAGTGGATATCAACAAAAAAGACAGAAAACCAAGCCAAAATTGACAAACTGAGCATGGTGAATGGAAAAGACTTGTGCAAATCAATGGCCATGACCAAAAATGTCAAAGTCAGAGTTCAATATCAGAAGATATCAGCAGTCAAACCGGAGATAATTATGAAGACTGTGAAGACCAAATGGGCCCTCAATCAATTTCAACAGCCCATTTGTGTGCAATTGACAAAGACTGTGAAGACTTTGAAGGCCCAATCCTAGCCCAGTTACAGCCAATCTCAGCCATTGTACACACAAAACCCACTTCATAACCTTATTGGGCTTGAAAAAGCCCAATAACCAAACCTGTACCTTATTGGGCCCAAACCCAAACCCAGTGGGCCCAATACAAGCCCAATACAAACCCAAGCCCAACAAAAGCCCAAAATCCTTTTTTATAAAACTTTAGGGGCTAAAATTGCCAAGTTTGAAAGTTGTTTTATAAAGAAAAATAGAAAAATAAAACACAAGGGCTGGTTTTGCAATTTGCCAAAACCTCCCAATACCCTTTTAGTTATAAAACAGCAGGGACCATTTTTGCCATAACCCAAAACCCTCCTTTTACTTCTTTTGTTATAAACCACAAGGACCAATTCTGTCACTTTCCAAACTTGGTTTATAACTGAATTTCGGCTTAATAAAAAATGAAAAGAGAGCCAAAGTTGAGGGACTGTTTTTGCCTCTTCCCCAATCTTTCCTTTTAAACCCTGCAACCCACCCCTGTCGAACCCACTTGGCGCCAAAACCATACCACCCTTTCCCCACGGTTTTTGGCCAAAACCACCTCCCAAGTACCATTTACAGCTCACCCCTCACCTTTTCCCACCTTACCCTGCCCCTATAACCATTCCCACTTGGAAATCACTCAACCCCGCACCCCCCATCCATGGCTGAGAATGATGAAAGGCCAATGGAGGGCTAGGATTGCTTGGATTGCTTTACACTCTCACAGCAAACACAGCCCAAGTCCTTTGGACTGCTATAAAAGAGCCAAGACCAAGCCGAAACAAACACACCATTATTTTTTATGTTTTTAGTTTAAATTTAATTCCAAGTCTTTCTTTTAAGCATTTAAGTGTAATTCAGTTCATTTAAAAGTTTTATGTTGTAACATCTTCAGTTTTAATAAAAGTTAAGAGTTTTTGTGATATAGCCATTGTCAAGAATTTAAAATCTTATTTAAACCCTTTTAATCTGTTTAGACTTATATAAAAACGTGTAAAAGTTGTTAAACTCAGCTTATGAACTTGTTTCACCCTTTTATTTCTTTTAAAAAGCTAAAAAGAAGCAAAAGTTATACTTAAGGGGGTGTTTGGTTTAGACCCCAAAATGGGTCATATGGGGGTTGTAATGGGTTGTAACCACTCAGCCAACTTTGGCTGAGTGTGTGGAGTTTAATAAGCCACTTTGATCAATCTTTTTAGTGTAAAAATAAGTTTTTAAGTCTCCCTTGCTTTCTGTCAAAATTTTATAAGCCACAAATTGAGCTAAACCACTTAAGCTGTGTAGACAGCTTAAGCACGTCCTGTTTTAGCTTATTTGCTTATTTCCTGTTTAATTGTGTTTCGTTAAGGCTAACAGTACTCACCTTAACTTAACAGTACTAACTTATAACTAGCAGTACTAACTTTAAGTTAGTACTGGTAGTTAATACTGGTAGTACTGTTGTTAGTACTGCTGAGTTTCCTTGCTTTTTGATGGCTTATGTTCTGAAAATAAGCTCATTTGCCACCCTTGTTCATCTGTTTGGGGTTGGTTTTAGGTAAAAAGCTCTTAAGAGTTTATTTGCATAAGCTCAAATAAGCCCTTAAGCCACTGCCTTGCATTTCCCCTGGTGCTGAGCACCTAGATTCAGCACTCCTTATCTAGCTTATTTTGTATTAAGCTCTTAGTTATTATAGCTTTTATTTATAGCTTATTACTTGTTCTTTAAGTCCCCAAATTATTATAGCTTATCTCAGCCTTTAGCTTAGCTTATTCTATGCTTAAAGTTCATTCTTTTCTGTTTTCTTCTAAACTGTTAACATAAGCTTAAGTCTCTTTCAGCTTATTTTAGGGCTTATTTTAGTGACCTTAGCTTATTTAGGACACCCTTAGCCTAGTGACTTATCCCCCTAGCTTTCTAGCTTATTTTGTAGCTTAAATCCCAAAAAGAAAAG
>BQNB010138232.1:0-12738 GCA_026074375.1 Tanacetum coccineum | reverse complement strand
TCCACAAAGTATAAACCTTCATTTTTTTCCATTTGTTGATCCAAGCCACGCAACATTTCTGTTATCGCGTTCTCTTCCTTGGACGCCTCACCTTTGAGCAGCCAATATCTTGTCCTTAACAATTGACTAAATAGTCATGGAAATTGCGAGTACTCATCTTGGTTTCACTCTCTCCTTCCCACTCAACGTATCAGCTACTATAGTCGCCTCTCTTGGATGGTAGCAAATCTCACAGTCGTAGTCACTAAACAACTTAATCCATCGCCTTTGGCGCATATTTAACTCCTTCTTTTTGGTAAAATATGTGTTGTAGACTCTTATGATTCGTGCAGATAACACTTTTCGTCCCGTACAAGTAATGTCTCCAAGTCTTAAGAGCAAAGACCACTGCACCCAGTTCTGAATCATGGGTGGTATAGTTCTTCTCAGGAATCTTCAGTTGTCGTGATGCATATGCGATCACCTTGCTTCTCTGCATCAGCACACACCGAATCCTTGATTTGACGCATCACAATAAACTATAAAATTGTTTGTTCCATTAGGCAATGACAATATTGGTGCATTACACAAATTGTCCTTTAAGGTCTGAAAAGCTTCCTCTTGTTCCACGCCCTACTCATACTTTTGATTCTTCTATGTCAGTGTAGTGAGAGTTTTAGCAATCTTGGAAAAATCTGCGATATAACGTCAATAGTAACCTACCAATCTTGAAAATGATCGGATCTCTGAGGTGTCTTTAGAGCTTTCCAATTCTTCACTGCTTAAATCTTACTTGGGTCCACATGAATATCGTTGCTGTTGACCACGTGTCCTAAGAATTGTACCTCTTGTAACCAAAATTCACACTTGGAAAAATTTGGCAAACAATCTCTCCTTCTTTAGTAACTGCAGTCCTAACTTTAGATGAACCTCATGATCCTCCTTAGACTTCGATTAGATCAAAATATCGTCGATAAACACAATAACAAACTTGTCTAAATACGGCTTGCACACCCGGTCCATTATAGTCCATGAAAATTGCTGGTGCATTGGCTAACCTAAAAGGCATAATCGTAAACCCAAAGTGCCCATACCGCATCCTAAATGCAGTCTTTGGAATGTCTTCTTCATGCACTCTCAGGTGATGCTAACCGAAACGAATATTTATGTTAGAGAAATAACGCGAACCTTGTAACTGGTCTAACAAGTCGTCGATCCTGTGGAGATTCTTGATGCTCAGCTTGTCCAACTCTCAATAGTCTATGTACATTTGAAATAAACCGTCCTTTTTCTTGAACAACACAAGTGCTCCCCACAGAGAGTAACTTGGTCGAGTGAAACGTATTTTAAATGAATTCTAAGGGTTACAAACTAACGAATAAGGGTAGCAAACGAATATCGAATCAAAGGCTAGAAAACATATAAAGGATTTCACAACACAAAAAACCGATCGAATGCACATGAGAACCTTTATAAGAAAGATAAAATAAACGCACCTGATAGAAAATCAAACAAAAGAATCAACAAACTTACACACAAAAGGAACACATAACAAATAACAATACATTTACATTGTGTTTGTTTTTTTATTGTCTGTTTAGTTTTTTAGGATATTATTAATTTTAAACAATCCATTGAAGAAGATAGAATCATATAACAATAAATCAACATTACCGAAAGAACCAACTAAATAATTGTTAAAAAAAAATCATTTTATAAACAATAAAGAATGTCGTTCTAAAATAAGAGGGAATCATGTTAAAACTAAAACGACTTGCCTATAATCTTTATAAAAATTCATTTTTAAACAAGTTTTATAAGAGAAAAATCCAGGGACTTTATGTTAACAGTGGTATCGAATTTTTACTATTATGAACCGATTTTAACCTACTTTCAAAAATAAGATTTTATCAAGCATAAAAAATATTTTCAATCTTATTTTGTAAAGGATCATTTTAAACATATCTTATTTATAAAGATCGTTTTAAACACAATTTTCATAAATATAAAGAGACATTCACATAAAAGCGGTATCACAACGTATTCATAAAATGAATTGAAAAAAGTAGTTTTCCCCAAGCCTCCTCAAGATATAATTTAAAAGGAATTTTTTTTATTGCTCGTCAACAATATAAAATATGCAACTCAAACAAAGGACATCGTAATACCAAAAGGGATTGCAAAATACCATAAGGACTTTAACGCGAACCTATTGTTTGAAGGAGAAAGAAAGTACAAGGAACCATATAATCAGAATAACAGTTAAACGAACACGTACAAGTGAAATTCAGGCAAAGACATTACGAACCAAACGAAGAACATAAAGACTCATCTGTAATAACAATCAAAAGAAAAACCATAGAGAAGCTTTGATATTAACATGTCACAAACATGTCATGAAAACTAAAGGATATATAAAGAAGGGAGTAAATATTTGTACCAACTTGTTACGAACAAATACCGCTCGAAAGAAAATCAGATATACATACGAGTAATCAACGCCAAGAAGGAACCAATGAAACGTCCCAATAGCCAAAAGTAGCAGATCCGAACAACCAATACATATCAAGGTGTAGAATGGGAATGATAGAACATCCGTTCAGACATGGTACGAACAAGGAATGCTAAAATGAGAGTTAGATATCCTGAACGAACAACCCAATAATCATAATAGTAGAAATAAGAGGTATCCAATATATTCGTAATCGTAAGGCAGAAGGAGCTTGCTGACTATGCAACTGAACCGAATAATATCGAACATTAGTTAAGAGAAGAATCCCTTAACTATACAACTATCCTTATCATGAACGCACATATCACAACATCTTACACTACCACATTACAAACAAACACCGATCAATGCGATCATGGTCACAAGTCTACGTGTGTGATGCCTTTAAAATTATGTTGGCCACCCATAATTATAATTGCATCCTTTCATACGTTTTTAACTTCTAAGACTACACATCTCAATGATAACGCACATCTATATACATATACCACATTGCACATCTTACTCGACTCCATAAAACGATGCTCCATCAAAGCAATATTTATTTATATAAAGATAAAATCGAAAACGACATAAATAAAACGAAGGTCTCAAAGTGCCCAAAAATTATGTAATATCTGAAAGAAATCATTGATAGCAACGTGTCGAGGTAAAAGACGGAATAAGTTTATGTTGGGCCTCGCCTGGGTTTGACTTTGCTTTCGCAAGAGTCACCCGACTCTGCGGGTCCAGGCCTGCTACGAGCATTCGACAGGAGATCCGAGTCGGTCTTCTTCTCCGACTCTTCAAACTACCCTTCCTCCTTCGGTTCCTCGAGAGGCTCCTCCTTAATTGGCTCTTCTTCTGGATCTTCTGATATCGAGTAACCCGTAGGTCAAAATAAAACTCAAAGAGAAGTAAGAAAACAAAATGCCTAGATAGCTAAACACATAGATCCTATTATGCAGCTATATGAAGGACTCCTAGGTTATAGTCTAGGTCAAACAACCTTCTTATCTATAACCAATGGCTCTAATACCAATCTGTCACACCCCGCCAAGGTAGAAACGCGAGGCGTAACCCCCGGCGAAATCGACCATACACGATATCTGGATCATCACAAACACATGATGTCAACACCTAAAGAATAAACTAGAATGCATTAATTTAAACACCAAATTTGTTATTGACGAACAACGTAACACAACATGAGTCTTGCATTGAGGTGAATCGAGCAACACCACAATTTACATAGAACATAAACAAAATTTCCAAAAGACATAACACATCTAAAAACTCAAAGTATTCAAAGTATGATAAAAATAAGTGAAATTAAAGACTCCAGAAAGACGTGACCTCCAATCATGTAAGTGTATCCAAGGTCTCACTAGCCATGCATCTAAACTTCCCTAACTCCACTAGGCTCACTTGAAAATGATACTTTAAAACGTCAACATAATGTTGGTGAGATTTATAGGTTTAACACAAATACTTACTCTTGCTATGAGTCAATAGCATTAGGACATACATGAATATTATACACAAATGCAAGCAATTAAATCATCACATAAATGGGATAGGCATACCCGTCCGATCTAACAAATCACAAAGCATGGGATAGGCGTACCCCTTCCAATCTAACAAATCACGAAGCATTTAATAGTGGGTAAGTGCGTACCCCGTTCCGATCTAACAAATAACAAATCACCATAAAGCATGAGGTAGGTAGGAGAATAGGAGGCGTACCGAACCCCTTTTTTTTTCCATCCAAAACAAGAAATCATGAAGCATAGGGTAGGCGTACCCCTTCCGACCCAACAAATCACGAAGCATGGGGTAGGCGTACCCCTTCCGATCTAACAAATCACGAAGCATGGGGTAGGCGTACCCCTTTCGATCCAACAATGCATACATATAAGCCATATAATATCAAGTAATGTCCAAAAACAAGTAAGCTATTATTCGCAGCACTTAAGACATTTCAAAATCACTTTAGTATTATTTTCACCCCAAGAAAACATAGAAAAGGGGCTATGAATACTCACCTCAATCTTCACAACACGCACAAAAGTCCAAGCAAAATCTACACAACATAATTAACGGGTTACACGTGATCAAGGATTTACGGCCCTAATTCATGTAACCTTTCAATTGATAGATACTAATGTCTAACAAGCTCTTATAAACATCCCATCAAGCTTCCCATACTTAATATAAACCTGAAACACTTTTTATTTCATTATTCCAAATTCTGGTTCATTGCAGATTTTTAGAGTCACTTTACGAATTATTATAAAATATCAAATGACCTCCAATGCCTTCCATATTCCATTTCCAACAACCTAAATCTGTTATAAACCTACTATAATTTTCCAAAAAGGGTTGACAAGCTTTACTATTTTTTGAAAATACGACAACACAAAGTGTCTAGAAAGTAATCTGATTCGACTACTAAAAACTTTGACTTGATCAGTCCTATTTAGGCACTTAGGAAAAATATACATAAATTCCAGAAAATCATAGACACATATAACTTACTCCAGTTCGAGTTTCATCAATTAAAAAGGCGTTTTGATATGGTTTCTACCCTCCCAAACACAACCCAAAATCTGTCCGCAAAACTCACATTCGACAACCTATCTTGTAAAATTAATTTGATTGACTTCCACTTAATAAAAATTCACGAAACTATTTTTGTTGGAAAGTAGACTCTTTGTAGATAATTTTAGACTCAAGAAAATCGATAAAAGCTATTCGTATGACCGAGTTATGATTCTTACAAGATAACTCAAAAATCTGCCCAGTTTTCAATTTCGAATTTACAGTAATTAAACCTAATCAAACATACTCAAACCCTAATTATTATACCCAAATCAATATTAAATATTCACAACATCATAATTACAGTACTTTACAAAACCCGAATCCATCAATTCAATTATTACATAATTAAAACAAAGATTAAATCTTATGTGTGATTAGGAGTATATACAAATTTAACTGATTTAAGATTAACAAAGAGATTAAACCTTGATTTTTAGAAGCTTCAAAAATAACAATGGAGGCTAGGGTTTATGTTTTTAGTCGACACAAAGAAAAGAGAAAAGAAAGATACTGATTTGTTTTTATAAAAGGGTTTCCTAAAACTAATGGGCTTCTCTCTTTTTTTATTTTTCTTGGCCGACCCAAACCAAACACCCCTTTAATAATTTTAATCTTTTTTTATTTATTTTCTTATAAAAATTTCGTTCCCCCCTCTTATATATTGTTTATATATATTTTTTATATTTATACCAAACTATACACTACTTAATCACTTTTAACACTTACTTAAATAAACTACTTAAAATAAAAACATATATACTACTATAAATTTTTCCCAACTATATTTAATAATAATAATATAAATAAAGTAGAAAACCTCAATATACTAAATAATCTCAACCCGAGATTAACGATTCATACTTTACCGACGATAAAATAATGAAAATCACTATACTCCCGAAATCACCATCACATACAAAATGAAATGACTAAATCATTCATTTTCACTATCCCAAACTCATATAATAACACATATATCAAACCTCATAAACCACCAAGTCTACTTAAGCACGAAATTCAAAACACATAATTCTAGACAAGATAAATCTAACGATTAAACTAACCTCGTTAAATCACGGTTGTCACATTCTATTTGTGCGAAATATGACAAATTTAGGAAAAGAAACTATGCCCAAATTTTTTCTAGATCCTGCAAAATATGACACTATTATGATATCCTGCGAAATATGACATGATTTCAATGTGACTTATTGTTGACTTTGTGTTAAAACGGACTTAATTGCATGAAACTTAAACGCAAACTCATCAAAAACAATCACAACAACAAGGATAATCAATCTAATAAGTGATATTTATATCTGTTGTGTATATAAAATGTATTGGATAACTCTTAAGTAGAATCATGAATCAAGAATAAATTCAACAAGCTGCTCATGATGAAACACTGGTTCCCACTGCTGAAAGAGTCAAGATTAGCTCTAGCAACATGAGGATTGATCCTACACTGACTCAAAGGGAAGAAACTTTTCAAGTTGTCTAGGATCTAATCAAAGCTTCTCCATGCTATAATGTTTTTCTTTTTACTGCTGATGTACCAGAGATCTACATGCAGCAATTCTGGTTCACAATTAAGAAGATCAAGAAAACTACATTCTATGAGTTTGATATTACTGACAAGAAGTGCAAAGTAGATGTTGAACTGTTCAGGAAGATTCTCGGTATTTGCCCAAGAGTCCTAATGAAGAATTATTGTTCCTCCATCTGAAGAGTCACTGTCAACTTCCTCTATGAACTGGGATACAAGGGTCAAATAAACAAGCTGGCAAGTATGTTTGTTGATCACATGCATCAACCATGGATAACCCTAGCATCAATCATCAATAAAAGTCTATATGGGAAGACATCGCAATGGCAGACTCCGACAATCAAGAGTTGGAATCTTATGGGGTATGTTCCATGGGAAGAATGTTGACTTTGCTGGGCTAATTTGGGAAGACTTTCAATACCAAATTGACTACAGACAGTCAAAGCTCAGGAGACGAGAAATCATGCCTTACCCCAGATTTACCAAAATCATCATTAACTACTTCCTTTCACTTCATAAATCCATTCCTATATGACTAAGTTCTGGTCTCAACACAAATAAGGATGATGGTGCCATACAAAGATTGAAGTTTGTGAACAAAGGTGAAGATTTTCAAGAATATGGACGAGCCATTTCAGATACGATGTTGACTGATGAAATCAAGCAATCAAAAGCTTATAAGGCATTTATTGCTTACTCCACTGGCTTGATGCCTCCAAAGAAGATTAAAGGTAGAAGGTCACAAGGAAAGAAGCAAACAATCAATTAGCAAAACAGAGGCAGAGATTGCTGAAGAATAAAGACGTCTTCATCTTTGCTGACGACGACATCATTCCTGAACCCGATGTTGCTTTGGAACTGGGAAAGTCAATCAGCAAAACAGAGGCAGAGATTGCTGAAGAAGAAAGACGTTTTCATGAAACTCATGAACGTTGTTAGCCTTAGTTTTAGTAAAGTGATGGTCATTTATTATTCCCGAACCTTGTATAGGCTTATTATAGTTTACAGGGATTACTTAATCTAATTGGGCCAAAGTTACAGGCTAAAGCCTATTCAAGTCCAAACCCGGCCCGTAAAGACTAACTAGGAGATGTCTAGGGTTTTAGGAAAACTATAAATACCCCCTCCTAGTATGTTAGGAGGGGTTGGATGTTCTTGCTTGTTTTATGAGTATTGCTACATTCCTTCCACTCTTCCTCTTTCTTTCTCTAATTTCTATAGCTCTCTCTTCTCTCTCTAATTTCTATATTCTTCTTCTTATGTGTTTATGATATGTTATGATATGGATTAGCATTAGTCTTACATGTGGTATCAAGCGCTAACCGGGTAGGTGATATAGATTGTGTTCGTGTGGTTTAAGAATATTTTTTGTGTGTCGATTTTTTTTCTTTTCTTCTCTTAAAAAGTGACTTTTGATCTTCCTAACTACTGAAGGTTTTATCTTGTTTAAAGTTTAAGAGGTATTAAAAACTCATTTTTTGTAGATTTTATGTTTTTCGATTCAAAAAGGTCATTATTTCTCGGTTAAACATAGGACATCGTGTTTGCATATTAAACATAGGACATCGAAATTTGCTTGCATCCATTTTATTATAGATAGTTCCATCGTGAGTAATAAGTAGGGGTGTGCATGAAACAGAAAAACCGAACCTAAACCGAAACCTAAAAAACCGAAACCGATTGAAAAACCGATGGTTTGGTTTTCGGATTTTGAAAAAACCGAAGTTTTTGGTTCGGTTTGGTTTTAGCATTAAATTAAAACAGATATAAACCGAACCGATCTTTATAAACATGGGAACAAAAATAAGTTGTGATCGAAGCTAAGGGACGATGAATATGCTCCGCTAGATTAACTATATCATGTCGAGTAACTACTCTTTGTTTCATATAGTTCTTGTACATGTCATTTATGACACAAAATAAGTTCTCTTCTATGAGTTTTTTATGTTTATTAGGTTTTTATCATTGTTATTGTGTTGCTTTATAACACATAAATAATTTTTAAGGGTTTTATATGGCCATTTGAATCTTATTATCATTGTTGTGTCTTTGGTTTTTCTTATTTGGATTGTTTCTTTAAAGTTTTAAATGTGTTAGTTTATGGTATATTCCAAATCGACTTTGCAAAAGCAAAGCTCGATAAGTCGTATAGAAACCGAAATTTTTAGGTTTGGTTTCGGTTTTATACAAAAACCGAACCAAACCGAACCATGCTCACCCCTAGTAATAAGAAATTCGTACTGAAAAGTTGTATATCGAAATTTGGAAAAAATCAGTATCGAAATTGTTTTGGGAAAAGTACTATTCTGAATTTGTTAAGAAAGAAAAGTACATCGAAATTTAGTTAAAGTATTGAAATTTGGAAATATATCTCAAAAAGCCTTGTAGCTCAGTTGGAAAAAGAGGCGGGTTTGAGTGTGGTACTGGTCTAGAGATCGAATCCTTCTTGTGGCAGTTTTCTGTTTATTTTTGTCATTCCGAAATTGATAAAACTGGCTTTGTCGAAATTACTTTAAGATCAAAATTGATAAGATATACACAAAAGTTCACCTAGCTCTTGGTAATTGCTTTGTGTGCTAACAAGTGTTCCTGCAGGTTCAGTGTTTGATTCTCGCAAGAGGCAGCTTTTTGTGATTTAATTTTTTTATCGAATTTGTACATCGAGCTTTATCAAAATTCAATATATGTATCAAATTTGTTATAATTATTTCACAAAGTTATAATAGGCAATTTGTTAGATCATATTTTGTAACTCATTTCGAAATTGGTTCAAAGAGTTGTCCTAGAAAGGTGCTTATCGAAATTGTGTTAAAGACTTGTCCGAGAACTGCTTTGTCCAAGATAGTCATCATTGAAATTTGGTTTTGTCCGATATCAAAATTGCCTTACCGAAATTCACACCAAATTTGAAAATCGAATTTGTATACCGAAATTTCACACCAAATTTGATAACCGAAAAGTAATGTCGAAATTGTTGTTTTTCCGAAATTGTTAATCGAATTTGATCAAACCACAAGACAACTTTATCTTCTTAAGATCCGTAATTCGTTCATAACAAAAAATTTTGCAATGTCAACTCAACAACACATTTATGCTGCTGGTTCTGAAAACCGTCTACCTATGCTCAACAAAGACAACTATGTTCCATGGTCTTCTCGTCTTCTTCGTTATGCAAAGAGTAAACCAAATGGAAAGATAATCTACAACTCCATTATGAATGGTCCATATGTCAGATGAATGATTCCTGAACCAGGTGATCCAGACCGTGAAGTTCCTGTTGCTGAAACTTTTCATGAGCATACTGATGATGAACTTACTGAAAAAGAAGTAAAGCAAATGGAAGCTGATGATCAAGCCATTCAGATTATTCTCATGGGTCTTCTTAAAGACATCTATGCTGCTGTTGATAGTTGTGAAACTGCTCAGGAAATCTGGTTACATGTTCAGCAAATGATGAAAGGTTCTGATATTAGGATACAAGACAAAAAGGCTAAGTTTTTTAATGAATGGGAAAGGTTTACTTCTACTGATGGGGATTCGATTGAGTCTTATAATCATCATTTCTAAAAGTTAATCAATGACTTCAAAAGAAACAAACATTTTCCAGAAAAGATTGCCAGGAATCTCAAGTTCCTAAACAACCTATAACCAGAATGGAGACGACATGTTACCATTGTTCACCAAACAAAGGATTTGCATGAAGTAGATTACACTCAGTTGTATGATTTCTTAAAATACAATCAGGTGGAGGTAAATGAACTAAGGGCATAATGACTTGCAAGAGCACATGATCTATTGGCACTAATGGAAAATTCTAACAATCCTTACAACTATCTAATGTTTCACCAAGATCAACCATCACCGGTTACTTACATGCAATAAGCACTACCAAACAACAACTTCATCCCACAACCATCATTCAACATGAACTACATGAAACAACCAATGTCAAATCCCGAAGACATTATAGATCCCACAACTGCAATGAACATGGCACTTGTACTAATGGTTAAGGCATTCAAACTAAATGAATTTAGGTCAAGACAGACAAATGCAGATCGTTGGAGGTAATGGTGGGAATCAGTTTAGACAGTATGATAGGCAGAATATTAGGAATCTGAATGGGTATAATGCAATACAGAATGTCGGGAATCCGGTTGTTCAAAATGTAGTTCAGAATTCGGGTGTTCAGAATGTTGGAAATCAGAATTGGCTTATTGTTGTTCTGGGGATTGCTAATCCGAATGCAAATCAGATTGGGAATGGTAATGTTGTAGCAGAACGGGCTGAGGGTAATGCAAATGGGAATAATAATAATCAAATAAGATGTTACAATTGTAGAGGATTGGGTCATTATGCCAGGAACTGCACTGCAAAGCCAACGAAAAAGGGATGCTGCTTTTCTTCAGACTTAGTTGCTGATTGCTCAAAAGGAAGAGGCAGGGATACAACTCCAAGCTGAGGAATTTGATTTCATGGCTGTTGCAGGAGATCTTGAAGAGATTGAGGAAGTCAATGCAAACTGCATTTTGATGGCTAATTTGCAGCAAGCATCGACATCGGGTACTCAGACTACCAAAGCTCCCGTCTATGACTCAGATGGATCAGCTGAGGTACACGAATATGATCATTGTTATAATAATGAGATATTTAATATGTTTAGTCAAGAGGAGCAGTATACTGAGTTACTCGAACCCATTTCTGAACCATAAAAAGTTCAACAGAATGACAGTAATGTTATCTCTACAGTTTCTAGTATGAAACAAAGTGGGGGAACAGTAGAACAAAATCCTGCTACTATTGAGGAAACACATGCTTATTTTGAATCATTATATAATAATTTAGCTATATAGGTTGATAAAGTCAACACGGTCAATCGCAAAATGAAAGAAGCAAATGCTGATTTGACCACTGAGCTTGCTAGATATAAAAATCAAGAAAAGTATTTTGAAATTAATCAAGAAAAATATGATAAGCTTGAAAGATGTTACCAAAAGTCTGTTTATCAAGAGCAATGTCTTACTAAAAAGATAAATGCACTTCACTTAAGTTCTGCTAAAACGATAACGACTTTGAATGAGGAAATTGCAAATTTAAATAACCAGCTTTCAAAAGAAAATTCAACTGTTTCTTTTCTCCAACAAGAGAAGAAAAAGTTGAAGTCTGATTTCAAAACACGCAAAAACGAGCTTCTTGATAAACAAATTCAACTTGAGAATAAATGTAACATCCGAGAATTTTTGAAAATTCGAATGACGATTATATCCTTTGACTTTTAGTATCTGACTTGACTTTTTGACTTTTGGTCTTTTATTGTCTCATAAAAGCAATTACCGCGTAACCGGTAATTTTTCGGAACATATTTAAAGGAGATATATGTTATTCCTAGGTTGATTTATCAAAAACGAGCAGCTAAATCACGTTTTCATTATTCGGACTCTAAAGCAATTTGATGTAAAACGACGTTCCTGACAACTTTTTAGTTTTGACCGAGACCCGAAAACAGTCAGAAGGTGACTGAAATGCCCTCACAAGATTTTAGAATCAAGAACGAGTACCGACACAAAAATAATTAAATTACATTTAATTATCATGTTTTATTAAATAAGAATATTTAATAAATTACTTAACATTTTATTCAGTGACGTTTGTTGAAGACGCAAATATTCGAGTAAAAGGATCATTTTACGGACAAGTTTATCGGAAATATACAAAATAAATAATAAACGTTTTAAATAAATTTTATAAAACGTTTACGAAAATTAGTCGAGTGAATACTCATTTTTATCAGAAAAATGATTTAGAAAACAATGGCGCAAGTTTCGTGCGTTGAATCATCCATTAAGTCGCTCAAACGAGTCCCGAACCGATAGTTATCAAAAGCTATATAAAAACTTACAAAACGAACCCTAGACTATTGGGTATTTGTCATTTCATATTATGAATTTTACTATATATGATCTGTTAGCCGCCGCCGCCCCTCTCCCTCAATTCCGGTCACCGCCCCTCCCCTCCGGTTAGCCGTCGCCGCCGGTCACCGGAAAAGCTTTCCGGTGACTTTTTTGGCCGAGACCAAATATACTCCTAGTGACCCGATCTACCAGATCCCCATACCCAC
>BQNB010138230.1:0-17737 GCA_026074375.1 Tanacetum coccineum | reverse complement strand
GACGATGGTCTAAAGAAACTTCTTGTAACCAACTTCTATTCCTTCTATAAGGAGACCTGCTCCTGCTTCTTTTCTTGGGGGACCAGCTGTAAAGCAACAAAAATTATAAATATAGGTGTCGGCTTACAAAATCAGAAACAATAAGAAAATTGAAGTATATGCCTATAAAAGATAAAAGAAAAACTGACTACCTGCGGGACCGACTGCGTTTCTCCCTTCTCCTCCTCCTCCTTCCATGAGGAGATCAACTTCTACTCCTACTTCTATCTCTTCTACTACTATCTGATGAGCAACTTCAGATGATTGATGACCGTATAGTAATAGATCACTACTCTAGACTTACTGGGCTTATTCATAATATACGTAATTGGCCCAGCCCAAAACAACAAATAGATGGACTACTAAGCCTGACCAATAGGGCCATGCTCCGGATATTTAAAGACGCACGTGAGTATCTTCTCAAACCGCACCCGGGCGGTCTCCGCGGACAAACACTGACCGCGGGAGAACACTCGCAGGCGACCGCTAAACACGATTATACGAGGACCTTGCCCGAACAAGGACCCACTCACGGCCACTATCAGTTACAAGCGAAATACAAGAAACCCTAGGTATGGGCTTAAGCCTATAAATAGTGGTCATCCACACCTCCAAAGAAGGTAACATTCTGTCCCCATCATTAACACTTACACATACTCTGACATTCTCTGACAAACACGTGTACTACTCTCTCACGCCGGAGCTTAATCGCGGGTTCCGCGCCCTGCGGTAAGGCTAACGTTTTATTACTCATTTGGATGCAAGATTATCTCGTTTATTACTTCTGGATTAATGTACATGAGATCTACATCACTAGCCCCTGACCGTTGGTGCCAGCCCAATAGAATATCTAAAACCCACATCACGCCCTTGATACAGTTTTTTTTGTACTAACATAAATGAGTGTATTGCATAAAGAGATTCCTGTGTAAGAATACGCAATGATGATAGTTAAAATGGTCATCAAACTTTTTATTCTGTAGAATCGCTCAGAATAATGAGCGGCTTACATGCTGTCCAAGGATAAAGAAACATACGGTTAATAAAAAAAGTAGGCTTATGTAGTTACACAATAGTATGATTTGATTCTATATTGTGTTAGGTTTCACCCCGACCCGACCCGACCCGACCTGGCTCTGAACCCGGTTAAGCCTATTCGGGTCAGGTTACTCGGGTAAAAAAAAATTCACGTTATTCGGGTCAACCCAAACACTAAATAAGATCGGGTATCAAGCTGGAAATTTTTGATAACTCGGGTTTGGGTAGACTTGATCGACCCGAATATGCATTTTTTAATATAAATTTTATAATTTTTTTATGTTAAATCTTCATATTTTAGTTTATTATAACTTATAAATGACTATTGAAATGTTAAATTAAGCTTGCATGGCAATTTGGACATGTTTTGTAATTATAATCCATGCAAGGGGTATATATCGTAAATTTCAGAAACTTATAACTAAAAGGACTAAAAGTGTCATTTTATCAAAGTTATAACTATAGGGGTCTATTATGTCACTTTTTAAAGTACAAGGTTTAGTTGGTATATCAATAAAAGTTGAACGACCAAAGTTGTAAAAATGCAAACCCTATGGGTCTACTTGCAATTTTCCAAACCCCAGGGTCTAAAATATAACATTCTATAAAATCATATTCAAAACATTAGCAGACATAACTTTAATTAACGATCCTCATACTCGTGCTTAACATCTCCAGATATTGAATAAAATGCTTAAAACTGCTTATGTTCTAATCCTTATATCATTCATCATCGATGTGCTTTCAAAAATCATGTCCCGGATCCATATCATACCACAATACTAGGGAGCTTCATATTAAGAAGTTTCATCTTGGTACTACGTTCTGTCTGAGTTGTTGGGTTTACGATTTAAAGTGCCCTAGCTCCACAAACGTTTACTGAATGACTTCTAAACTATGATGGCCCGAACGGTGTTATGATAATTTTTATATCAAAACCAACATCGATATCCAAAAACTTATATATACAATCAAACTAAGACTTGCCATATATTAACCCAGGTTGTCTGTGATTGCCGTGTTGAAGCCGTTACTTTCATTCCCTATACATTAGCTATCAATTTCCCTATAACTGTTCAGGTGAGTTCATAGCCTCGCATTTCAATCTTTTTATAAACCCGCGAGGGAGATACATGCTATAAACATGAATGCAATTATTTCTACATGCTATTTCAATTTACTATTGCCTAAGTAACTGCTTTGCCTTTAAGTCCCCATAATCATGAACCGTTAATTACTCTCCGTAGTAAGCGCGAATGTTGTGAATATATATATTTGGGTTGGACTCCCCGTTGGTGTATCCAGTAACGATAACCAATTGCACATCATTAGAAATCACGCGGGTATTTTGGCAAAGGTGCCCGCAGGGGCAATATTATCATTATAACCTAAGGCATCGGATTCATGAGCTAATGGCAATACTAAATTATGTTTTCAATACTGGGTATATATCAACGTAACCCGAATATCGCATTTGCATTCAAATTATACTACTTAAACCTATGGATTTCACTCAACCTTTGTGTTGACTTTTTAGCATGTTTTATCTCAGGTAACTAATGGCACGGAGTGGCGAGGACATGACGATGGAAAACCGTTATCATTCAAACTTTATTGTATAGATTTTGGGAACCTCTCGTTTGTAAAAACTCTGAAGAAATAATGAATGATAACTTATTTTCAAAAACGACTCTTTTTGATTCGTTTTCTATGATTATGACTGTTGTACCTTGAAGTAATACCCCAGATTAGCTTCCGCTGCTATATGTAAAAATGGGGGTGTTACAATATTCCTCTGTCTCAAAGGCTTTCAGAGTCTATAACACAAGAAGACAACAAATAAATTAGACTTATCATGTAACATTTGATGAAAGTATAGAAGCCATCAGGTTTACCAATACCTCAGTAGATGAGATAAGAATTAATGATTCCTCTAGATATCCACCTGATGAATTTCAAGAGGATGACCCATCTAGACAATATCAAGTAGATTCTGATGTCTTATACTACATCATTCCTCATGGACGTTCACTCACTGAAATTACCCAAGAAAATCATGTCCCTGAAGTAATTGCTCCTAATGAGCCCGAAATGCCTCACGCTGAGGATGATGAAGGTCCTCCTGGTCCAATCAACACTAAAGGGACACATGAACAATATGTTCAGAATGATCAAATGATCACTCAACCCACTGATGTATCATCAGGGAATGGTATGTATGTAATTACACATACCTATTACTTAATAAAACGATCCTAAACTACCAAAAACACACATAAAATGCCATATATATGCTTGTTTTTGTGTTTGTACTGTGCAGGTACCGGATATTTACTAAAGGACGAAAAACGAAGCCAAACTAGACAAAACCGAGCGCAGATTTGAGAAGAGCGTAAGAAGTCAAAAAGTCAAAGTCAAAAAGTCAGTCAAAGTCAACCCTGAGAAGTGGCATTGGAAAGAGCATCGAAAACCGAACCCAAAAACCTAAATTGTCAAAAGTGGGCCCACTCGTACCCACCTAGTAGGCCCAGGTCAGCCCACTACACACTTATAAACTTTAAAATTCCATTTAATCCAAAACCTTATACCCGGACCCAATCCAAAACCCCTTAAATATAACATTCGGCCCAAAAACAAAGACAAGGCCCAAAACCCTAAATGGTTGTTAGCCTTATTCCACCACAAAGGACTAACCCTGCAATAATTCTATACACCTTGAGGGACTAACTTTACCAAGTCCCCAAAACTCCATCATCACAAGGACTGTGGGTGCAACGACAAGATACAACATCAAGGGCCATTGTTACCAAACCCTAAAACTATTATCCAGTTAAATGTTAAACAAAAATTGGTGCCAATACCCTGTATATCTTCCCCAACCCACGTGACCCTGTAGCATCCAGACAAAACCCTCACCCTACTCCAAACCTATCACCCTCACCAGCCCACCCCACCTCACAAAACCCCGCTTGCCACCTTGGCAATCCCACAGTTTATAATTGGCTAATGAACAATGACAAAAATTGAAGGGCTAGGATTCAAAGGATTGGGCACCAAGAAAATTGAAGGGATGAGATGATGATTTTGAACTCCTCACACAAAAAGCACAATAAGCACACAATGAGAAGACCTTCACATCGATATAAAACGGGAGAAAGGGGGGAGGAGTACAAGAAGAAAAAGAGGATGAACTAGGAACTAAGGGTGATTAGTAGGAGATGGAAGCTTGGTAGTGCTTTTAATGTTAAGTGTTATTATTCTAATGATCTATAGGGGGTAGCGATGCGGTATATTACTCTCATGTCGTGGTATCGATGTATGGCACTTGTAATATCGGACTTTGATATACAGAGGAAGGGGAATATATATATCATATCTAATATAGTATTTTTAAAAAAAAAGTTAACTAGGAACTAGGAGTAGAATAACTTTAGCTTTAATTTTATTTTTCAATGTCTTAAATTATGCTTTTTAAATTCTGTCATTTGCTTTTAATCATGTAAAACTTTCTTATTAATGAAATTTATGTTTTATAAAAATTCTGTCTTTTATGATTTAAAAAAAACCGCTTATTGTGATTTGCTTATTTTAAGTGCTTATAACTGCATTTCTATTGCTTAATTTTGCTTAACAATGCTAATTGGTCATCTCTTTTTACTTACCTTAGGTTAAATCAGTTTAATTCAGTAAAAAAAAATAGGTTTAGAATTGCTAAGGGAGTGTTTGGATTAAGGTTGAAAATGGGTCAAATAAGTGTATAATCTGTCTTGGGTCCTCTAGCCAATTTCCATAATCTATATTTTAGTCTAAAAGTTAGTTTTAAATAGTTTTCATTAAGCTTTGTCAAGTTTTTAAGTTTGAGTTATCATATAATCAATAATGCAGGTTATTGGCTTTCTCAAAAAGCTCTTTTGACAAATTCACTAAAGTCGCACTTGAGTTGTGTCAAAGTAAGTTCAAGATGCATCAATTTAAATATGTTTTTGCTATTAGTACTTAGGAAAATCTTTTTGAGTCCTTTGATCAAAAACAGTAAAGGATAGATAGCTTATGGTTTGCTCTTAGATGACTAATTGTGTAGATCCTTTGAGGCTAAATTCTAGCTTAAATTAGGATATATTTTGTCAAATTCAGCTTATTTGCTTATAATGTCAAGCTCTTTCTAGTTTTCAAGTTTTCCATTAGTGTTTTGAGCCCAAAAATCCTAGGCTGCAAATTGTCTTTCCATCTTAAAAAGTGTTAGTCTGCCATAAACTGTCCTTTTTCATGTTCCTCTATTTAGCTTATTCTTAATTCAAATTGCTTAAATTTTACTTTTTCTTAATCTATGAAGTAGTGTCTTTAACTGTTTCTAGCTTTTAGGTTTTAGCTTATTGCTTAATTAGCTTAAAAGTAGTCCAAAAAGTACCCTTTAGGCTGTTTTCATATGCAGTTTAGCCTTTCTAGCTTATTTGCTTTTTAGGGCTTCCTGGCTTATCTTTTCTGCTTATTTTTGGTTAGCATTGCTTATTAGGTCTAGTATACTACCTGCTTTAGCTTATTTCCCATTTTCTCTAGCTTATTTGTCTTTAAATTTTCAAACAGTAAGCCCTTTTTAGTTACTAAGTTAAAATAAGCCATACTGCCTGCTTTTTCTTGCTTGTTTCCAGGCTTATTCTTAAGAGTTGTACAAAGTGTTTTTTTTAAAAAGTGGTTATTTTTACTTGCTTTTATAAGTTTTTTTAAAAAAAATAAAAAAAATGTTTTAAAAAAAAGAGAGGCCATGAGGGTCGAACCCATGACCTCTCCTTTGCAAACTAAACGTCCCACAACACACCTCTGCTACCACTAGTGCCCTTGGGTTTTTTCCAAATTAACTTGCACAATTGATTATTTTAACTCCTTTTACCTATTAAGCTATCAGCCATTTGTGGCTTATTTTTGGCTTATTTTTAAGCAGTCTTTCAAAGCACTTATTTTTCTTAGATTCAGCTTAGTTCAAACTACTTTTCCCTATTTTTTTAGATTTTTCTCCCTTCATTTAGTATTTTTATCAATTTTTCTTTTTAAAACTGTTTTTAAATCATAAAAAATTAAATAAAAACCAAAAAAATATAATTCTTGTTTTTAAATTTTCTTTAATCATTTAGGACCTAGGAAAAATAAATTTGCATCCGCAGGGTTAAATTTGTAAAGTTTGGTTTTTTAAAGAACGGGTTTAAAATCCCGTTGTCGTTTTCGCGTTTTAACTTTAATTGCCCTTATAATTATGTTCTCGTAGACTTAGGATTTCCTTTTATGCCTTATTTATGCTTCTCGTAGATTTTTAAGTCATCCATTGCCTTTTTTATGCTTTCCCGTAGTTTAGGTTTAAATTCCGGTGCCTTTTTATGTTTTTCCCGTAGAATTTAGAAAATAAATCACCAAATCCTTCTTGTATTCAAGCATCCAAAAGTCATACCAATAATGTAACCGTTAATTTCAAGCCTCGTTGGGGATAAACGACCCGAGAATCATACTTCCGGATATATATATTGATTCTCTTTGTGGATTTTGACTAGTCGCCTTGGTCAAGGGTGACTTGTTGAGATTTGCTAGTTAGTTATATATATAATTATACTTTCAATCAAATTTTTAGCGTCGTTGTCGGGGAGGTGTGTTGCGACAATATCGTTACGGTTTGACGATTAGTGACTTGAAGACCCTTCCTCGTGAAGTTCTCAATTTCGTTTGTGAATATTTTCTTTTATTTATAAAAATACAAAAATACAAAAATATTTTTCATTTTTCTTTTATTAGTATAATTATAAGACAAAAAAACAAGAAAAAATCAAAAATATAAAAACATTATCCTTAATAAGATTAAAAAGCATCATCAATATAATGCTCTCAACTAGAGCATTATCATAATAAGTTCCCAAACAAAAGATTTAAAACTTGCCTTTGTGTCACTTGCGAGGTACGGCTCACCTTTAATTGATTAACAAACTATAAGAGGGGTATAAGGAGGGTTGTTCCGAGGAACTACGACCCGAAAGTAAAAGGTTTTTAATAGCTTCACGCTTTCCTGCTCCTCCGCTCCTTTGTGCGTTTTTCTTTTAGAGAGCTACTGTGAAGCAAGTTGATTATCGGTTTAAGTTATTCAATCTCGTTTTGTCCGTTAATAAAATATGATGTTTAAAAAACTTAAAAATCCAAAAATAATCTCCTTTAACCTCTTTGCCATTTAATTCTTCTTCTTATCCATCTTTATTGTTTAATTCTCATGAAGTCTTATTTCCGATATGAGTGTGTGGGGTGTGGACAACTGACGGATAACCCTTATTGTTATTCATGCACGTGCCAACGGTGCGGTTGTCATTTTATTGATGGAATTTGTCCAAATTGTACTTATGGAGATGGAAATCCAATCGATTTCTCAACTCCGTACTATTTTAACGATTCTCAAAAATTTTCCGACTACCCCACACACTATGAACCAATCTTGTGTGATTTTTGCGGGAACGATGCTCGTTATGATCACTATTGAACACCGCAAGTTCCAAACTCGGAACCATGCTACAATCAAAACTATGATGAGTTCCCACAAATTTTACCAAGTTTTCAACAACAAAGTCTTTGTTGTGAAAATTGCGGGGGTCCTCATGCGACTTTTGAATGTCAACTAATGAATCTAAATTTTCACGATTCCAATTCTTCCGGTTTTGACCAATTTCAACCCCCGCAATTTCCCGTCATTCATCAACCTCCTCAAGAAACAAGTGCGGAAATGTTACATGCCCGTGAAGACCTAATGGAATTAATACAATACTTAAAAAAAAGTTTGATCGTATTTCTTTTAGGGAAACACTGAAGGTTTTAACGCAAGCTTGGGACAAAATTTTTGAAGTTAAGCATGCTCAATCCGAAACTTGTTCAAGATTTGCAAAGTATAAATGAGGAGTTGGCAGAATACATTAATACTCCAAGTTGGAATTTTTCTACCTCATCTTATGATGATGACGATGATGAGTATTCTTTTATAACACAAGAATATTTCATGACATGTTCTACCGCAATCACACCCAACCTTCCAATTACGGACTCTCTCATAATGGAGGATGAGCATCTTGACACTATTCCGGAAACAAAATCGGACGAAGAAAATGAGTCTAGTGTTAAAGACCTTAACCTAACCCCAAGTGAGTCCAAGGATTTATCCAAGGATGCTTCTGACGGTGTATGTGATTTGCCCGTTTGTGATGATTTTCCCAATAGTCATCTTGTTAGTTTCTCTAACCCTTT
This sequence comes from Tanacetum coccineum, assembly GCA_026074375.1. Lineage (NCBI taxonomy): Eukaryota > Viridiplantae > Streptophyta > Magnoliopsida > Asterales > Asteraceae > Tanacetum > Tanacetum coccineum. Next base: position 9,397 of record BQNB010138230.1, on the reverse strand, counting down.
ATTCGATATCAATGATGATTGTACCTCAAGTGATGATGAGTCATTTTCCGAGGAGGACGTTCCAATGGAGAATTTTAAATTTGTCTCTAATCCTCTTTTTGATCTTGATGAAGAAATCATTTCTACCGAGGTGAATCTAATTCAAAATGAGGTGTTAGAAAGTATCACTTCAATTCCCCAGGGAATTGATTCCTTTTATGCCGAATCCAATCTTATAGAATCTTTGCTTAATCAAAATACTTCGATTGATTCTTCTTCTAAGATTGATTCTCTTCTAGATGAGTTCGCCGGTGAACTCACTCTTCTCAAATCAATTCCACCGGGAATTGATGATGACAACCTTGATCCGGAGGGTGAAATTCATCTAGTTGAGAGATTGCTTTATGACAACTCATCTCCTCGCCCTCCGGAAGAGCTTAATGTGGAAAATTCTATCGAGTCTTTCTCTCCATCTCCTATCCCCGTTGAGGATAGTGACTCTCTAATGGAGGAGATCGATTTATTTCTTATTCCGTATAACTGAATGCCACCGAGCATTGAGAACGATGACTATGACTCTGAAGGGGATATCCTTTTCCTTGAAGAATTGCTTAGCAATGATTCCCCTTCACTTACTGAAAATAAGTTATTTCATTTTGATATTCCATCATCCCCTCGTCCTCCTGCGAAACCGCCGAATGATGGAATTTACTTTGAGCCTGATACGGGACTTTTGACTACTAAAGTGGTGGGAGATATTTCTGAACACTATGTTCTTATGCCTAAACTTTTGCCCACCTAACCCACCATTTGTCCAGTGAATGACACTTTGATTCCATTTTCATCCGAAAATGAGGACAAAGTTCATATCTTATCACATCGGGGCTTTAAAGCTTTCTAGCTTTTTTCTGAAAGCCAGATGATGATCTATGGAGGGGACATTCATCTCTTGGATGTTCCGTTTCTCCATTTCTATCCTCCTTGGCCAGCTCAAGTATGAGGTATCGAGTCAGGCTCAAGACTCGGTTAACAAAAATAAGCACTTCGTGGGTGGAAACCCATGCTTATCCGTAGTAGTAATATGTAGTAATGAATAAATGTTTTTTTGTTGTGAGGAGGCTCGCCTCTTCCATTCTCGTTTGCTTGTGTTTTTGTGATAATTGTCCAGGATTGTCCTGGATTTTTAAAGCCTCTCGTGCTCGTGGTTTTGTCCTTCGTTCACAAGAGCTTCAAATCCCCAGCTTCATTTGGGAAATCCAATATCCTAATTTAATCGACTAACGTTTATCTTTAAGCATACTTAATAAACGGCTTAGAGTGACGTAGAGACCCTTCTAAAAACATTTAGGACAATGTTTAGTTCTAGTATGGGGGGATCTATCGATTTAATTATGCCTGCAGTCGTTGTTTTCACGTAATCCTGTTTTTACAACCAAAATACCAAAAAAATGAAAAAATTTTAAATTTTTTTAAAAATAAAATAAGTGTTTTGTCATAATTTTGACTTTCCTGCTGGGTAGAATGAGAATAAATTTTGACCCGATCGAGCGTGTTGAGCTCTAGCTTGTTCCTTAACGTTTAGACTAAGCATTCGCGGAAATTTGCGAAGAACGAAAAATGATAGAGTTAAGTATGAGTTGGATGCTAAACAAGGATTATTTGGAAATCTTAAGAGCTCATGTATGTAATTTGTGGCTTTTTCTCCCATAAGCTCCTAACCAGACTAATAATACGTGCTCTTTTCGAAAACTAAACTTAAATCAACAAATTTTGAAGTATGGAGGATATCAATAATTTTAGTTCAAATTTATACTTAAATTTTCTAAAACGAAATTTTCTCTGTATCATGGTAATTAAGAAAAATGATGAAAAATGAAAAAAAGAATGATGAGTAATAATTATAAACTGTGGGCTGATAAAAGTTTGCTGCATCTTGCCGGCTCACAACCGATGTTGCAGCCTTCTAAAGAAAGCCCATAGTAAGAATAATAATCCGAGACTAATAAAAGTTTGCTGCATCTTACCGGCTCACAACCGATGTTGCAGCCTTCAAAAAGGTCGAGGGTTACTATTGCATCAATGTTATGTTTAATGTTAAGTGTGATTTAATAAATATAGGGAAAATCTCTTTTTCTTAAATTTAAAAATGCTTTTGAACTTAGACTATTTCATTTTAAGTTATGATTTTTCTAAATAAGCTATGTATATATGGGAAACCTAAGAGTTTTTGAAACCAAAGGTCTGTGAGTCTCGATACTAGTCTCTGTAGGTGTCAAAAGCCTAGTCACTTAGCCGCAAGGTTGGGATGTGCCAAGACAAAAGTCGCTACATGGGATGATCTCGCCTTCCAACTCATTATTCTCGGGTGGAACGTGAAGCATAGAATTTTGCAAAACGTTAATCTATGGTTGAAATTCAAAATGGCACATTCACCTAATATATAATAATTGTCGGGAGTGAAAAGTTCACAAGTTGCAAATATGAGTAGTGTTAGCATCTTAACTTATATTTAACGGTGATTTCAGTTTAAGCTTGGTTTGGAATAAGTGAAAAGTCGGGAACGATGAATTTATCCTTTTTGGGGCATTTTAGGATTGAAATGTTTCTTGTTCTATGATCCCTAAAAGTTATAAAATAACAAAAGTCAAATATGTTAGTTAGTTGCTTAAAAAGAAAAATACAAAAAAAGAGAGAAAAAAAGGAAAAATACAAAAATATGTGTAGGAATAAGTGTATATATTTAAAAATGGTAAAAACAGGACGTTTTCAAAACTAAGGATTTCTTAATTCCCTTTTACGAACACTTAGCTACTTTTCGAAGTAATTAGTCGAGGGGGATTGAGATTCTTGATTTTCTTAAGTGTTTACTTATGGTATTGCGTGAGGACACGGCAATAGTTTAGTATGGGGGATTTTGGTATGTGTGTAAATACACATACCTTTTACTTAATAAAACGACCCTAATTGACCAAAAACGCACATAAAATGCCATAAATATGCTTGTTTTTGTGTTTATACTGTGCAGGTATCGGATATTCACTAAAGGACAAAAACAAAGCCAAAAACAGACAAAACCGAGAGCAGAATTGGAAAGAGCATGAAAAACGAACCCGAAACCCTATCATGATAAAATGGGCCGACCCGTACCCATTTTAGTGGGCCGGGTCTGCCCACTATATTTAAATTAAACCATTTAGTCCAAAAATCCCAAAACCCATTTTTATTATTAACCGGCCCAAACAGTTAAAACAGGCCCAAATCCATTAACCTTTAACTGTCATTAGCCCCAAAACCCATTAACCCCAACACTGTTAGTCTTACAAGGACTGGTGGTGCAAACTGACCATATAACCTCAAGGATTAAAAGTGCCAACTCCCCAAACCCTTATACACCCCAAGGACCATCACTGCAACAACAATATACAAACTCAGGGACCAATTGTGCCAATTCCCCAAACTCTTTACCCTGCACCCTTTTATACCCTTTTTTGGCCAAACATATAACCCTGTTCATTGTCTCTTTCATATCTCTGCTACACCACGACAAAACCCTTACCATCAAACAAAACCATCACCATATTAACCCCACACCTCACCCCACTTCATAAACAAACAATACACGCTGGTAATCCCTTAGAGTCTTATTGGTTATACCAAATCAAGGGCTGTGATTTGTGAGCTTGGTGAATAAGAAATTTCAAGTGTTGGGATGGTGCTTGGTTCCTCTCACAGCAAAAACACAACAAACACAAAGCAGAGAAGACCACACAACATATAAAAGAGAGAAGACAGAGATGAAGAAAAGTCATCTAGGAGTAGTTTTAGTTTAGTTTTATTTTCATGTTTTTATTGTCTTTAAAATTCTGTCATTTTAACTTTTGAATCTTGTAATCTTTTAATGTTTTAATGAAAATTTAAGTTTATTGCAAAAATTTGTCTTTTAAATTCTCTAAAAATTGTTCTTGTGTTCTAGCTTATGTGGTCTCTTAAATCTTGTTGAACCATGTTGTTTATGTTTCTGAGTGTTAATTCTAATCTGGTTATACAAAATTTAAGCTTAAAATTCCTTTTTAAAGTCTAACATATGTTAAAACCCTTTTAAAGGGGTGTTTGGGTTAACTGCCAAAGTGGGTCAACTGCCAAAGTGGGTCAAAATGATTGCAAATTGGTTGTGGGTCACTTAGTCGCCTTTAACTAGTTGTGTTTAGTTGTGTCAATCTGTTTTAAAAAGTTTGTAATGTTAAATCTTAGTTTTAAGTTGTTTTCCAAAAATTTCTCCAAGACTGTGTTTGTAACTTTCCCTCAAACTGATCATATGAAAGCTTAGCTTTTAAAAGGTTTTGAGGCCTTGTTTATGCATTGATTTGACCTTGAATGCAGTAGGAAAGGGAATTATAAACTTTCATTTATCATTTCCATTTCAAGTCAAAATCTGTCAAAGCCTAATTTGAAGTCTTAAAAGTCATCTTTTCCCATAAGCTCCTAACCAGACTAATAATACGTGCTCTTTTCGAAAACTAAACTTAAATCAACAAATTATGAAGTATGGAGGATATCAATAATTTTAGTTTAAATTTATACTTACATTTTCTAAAACGAAATTTCCTTTGTATCATGGTAATAAAAAAAATAAAAAATAAAAAAATAAGAAAAAATGATGAAAAATGAAAAAAAAGAATGATGAGTAATAATTATAAACTGTGGGCTGATAAAAGTTTGTTGCATCTTGCTGGCTCACAACCAATGTTGCAGCCTTTTAAAAAAAGCCCATAGTAAGAATAATAATCCGAGACTGATAAAAGTTTGTTGCATCTTGCCGGCTCACAACCGATGTTGCAGCCTTCAAAAAGGTTGAGGGTTACGATTGCATCAATGTTATGTTTAATGTTAAGTGTGATTTAATAAATATAGGGAAAATCTCTTTTTCTTAAATTTAAATATGCTTTTGAACTTAGACTATTTCATTTTAAGTTGTGATTTTTCTAAATAAGCTATGTATATACGGGAAACCTAAGAGTTTTTGAAACCAAAGGTCCGTGAGTCCCGATACTAGTCTTTGTGGGGTGTCAAAAGCCTGGTCACTTAGCCGCAAGGTTGGGATGTGCCGAGACGAAAGTCGCTACATGGGATGATCTCGCCTTCAAACTCATTATTCTCGGGTGGAACGTGAAGCATAGAATTTTGCAAAACGTTGATCTATGGTTGAAATTCGAAATGGCACATTCACCTAATATATAATAATTGTCAGGAGTGAAAAGTTCACAAGTTGCAAATATGAGTAGTGTTAGCATCTTAACTTATATTTAACGGTGATTTCATTTTAAGCTTGGTTTGGAATAAGTGAAAAGTCGGGAACAATGAATTTATCCTTTTTGGGGCATTTTAGGATTGAAATATTTCTTGTTCTATGATCCCTAAAAGTTATAAAATAACGAAAGTCAAATATATTAGTTAGTTGCTTAAAAAGAAAAATACAAAAAAGAGAAATAAGAAAAAATACAAAAATATGTGTAGGAATAAGTGTATATACTTAAAAATGGTAAAAATGGGACGTTTTCAAAACTAAGGATTTCTTAATTCCCTTTTACGAACACTTAGCTACTTTTCGAAGCAATTAGTCGAGGGGGATTGAGATTGTACATCAACGAGATCATAGCAAGGCACGGTGCGCCCGTGTCAATTATATCTGATCATGACAGTCATTTCACATCACAATTTTGGCAATCGCTACAGAAAGCATTAGGAACGCAACTGGATTTGAGTACCGCTTACCATCCCCAGACCGATGGCCAGAGTGAGCATACCATTCAAACTTTGGAAGATATGCTTAGAGCTTGCGCAATTGATTTTGGCGGTAACTGGATACTCATCTACCATTGGTAGAATTTTCATACAACAACAGTTACCACTCGAGCATGAAATGTACTCCATTTGAAGCCTTGTAAGGAAGGAAATGTCGAACACCCATAGCTTGGGCAGAGGTAGGAGAAAGCAAGCTAATTGGACCGGAAATTATCCAGGAGACCACCGACAAGATTTTTCAAATAAAGGAAAGATTGAAGGCTGTACGTGATCGCCAGAAGAGCTATGCTGGTGATTGCGAGTTTTATACACATAAAATATATCACAATATAATATAATCCTAAGAGTAATTAAGAAAATTACCAAGTTACCCTTGATAAAATTCACTCTCAAAAATATATAATATAATATATAATACGTATATTAAACCGGGCAAATATGATCACCCGGGTCGTTTCCCCAACGACTAGTGAAATTGAATCCTCGTTTAAGTCCGGATTATGATTTGAATAAGCAAATAGATGATTTGATGATCTATTACTACTAAATAAAAAGCAACAATTAAAATGGACAATTAAAATCAATTAAACAATTAAACTAATACGGGTAACAATTAAAACGCGACAAATAAACAAGTAAACTAATTTTAACCCCTAAAAATGTAAACTAAAATTCTAAACCTAAGATAGGACAAAAGAAAATTTTAGGAAAAAGAAAAACATTTTTTTTGATTATTTTTGAATTTAATATGAATTAAAAACTAATTTAATCTAATTAAATCCTAAAAAATAGCAAATTAAGTTCTAAAAATTTGGAAAAATGATTTTTAAGCTTAGAAAAGTCTAAAATATTATAAAAGCAAAGAAAACTATTTTTAACTATTTTTATTATTAAAATTCTATTTTTAAAATTTAAAATAAAAGCTAAAAAATGAAATTTAAGATCTAAAAAGTGTGAAAATGATTTTACTGGATGTAAACCTTAAGCTATTTTTTATAAAACTAAAAACTATTTTTTTGTATTTTTCTGAATCTTTTTTTATATTTTTTATGTATTTTATAAAATTTTAACCTTCGAAAAATGATTAAAAATAAAATAAAAGATAGAAAAATCTGAAAAATTCAGGAAAAGTCCTAAACTATATCAGGAACACAAGAAAAATAAGAAAACCTAATTTGCTAAAGGAATAAGCTCCCAAACGAGCTTATTAAGCTACGGCTTTTTATAAAAAGGAAATGAAAACGTGTACTAGTATTTGATTGTGCAAGATATGAATGGATGAGCTATTGAAGCAAACTGGTTAAGGCATTGGTACTATAACTGAGAGGTCGTGGGTTCAAGTGTGGTGGCAACCCCTTTTTGCACTTTTTATTTTTTTTTAACTTTTTTGAAAAACTAATTACTATGACTTAAAGAAGACATAAAAATAAGCTATTTTAATAAAAGGGACATACGCTAAAACTGACTTATAAGCTCAAAAACAGCTTATTAAAGCTGCTGTCACAGTGAGTGGTTGTTTGGGCTTATTCTCACTTAAAAGCTTGTAACAAGCTCATTTTAAACTCAAAATGAAAAAGGGAAAGAGTTCTAGGAAGCTTATGAGATGCTTAATCTATGTTGGCAAAGAAAATTAAGCTGGAAATACTTTTAAGCTACTAAAAATGATAAGGAAACAAGCAAACTTAGAAATCTAGAAAATAAGCTTAAAACCAAATTAAGCTAAAATGCTCTAAAAGCAAAGACAGCAAATAAGCCTTTGTAAACTTATCAAACAACTTAAGAGCAACTAATTTAAGCAAATAAACCTACTACTTAAAGCTAGAATCTAAAACTTAAAAGCTAAATTCTACTACTAACTGTTTTTGGCTTTTATGAGTTTGAATGACTTTTGACAGCAGAATTAAGCTAGGACAATAAGCTAGAAAATGAAATTTAAGTTCTAATCTATATTAAGCTATACCTAGACTAGAAAATACTAAAAGATTAGCTATTAAATCCTAACATTGCTAGCTTAAATTGGGGCTTAAATATCAGCAGTACTAACTGATGTTAGTACTGCTGGTGCAATTGGCACAAACAAAGACCAAAAGTGCAGGCACTCTTGATGATACAACTACACTTGTCACACTCTATTGAGTGTGACCAAACTAAATTCACTTACTCTTTAAGCCTAGAGAGCCTAGGACAGAAATAAGCTAACTAATTTTAAGCTCTAAGATACCCTGGTGCAGGAACATGCATATTAAGCCATAAATTCATTTAGACTAAAAACTAAGAACTCAAACCTCTTTAAAACTTTATCTCTTATTAAAACTCAGCTGACTAAAGTATTTTGCACAAATTCATTTGACTTTTATTGGTCAATTTAGCTTATGCCAAACACCCCTTTCAGGCTATGACAGATTTGAGAAAAGCTTTTAAGGTGCAATCTAATGAACAAGCATTAACTACCAGATAAGAACTAGCTTAAATCTACCCTAACAAACATGAATCAACAACAGTATTAAGCTATAATCTAAGATTAAGCTATTCTCTACTATTTTGGGTTTTTTTAAAGCTTAAATGACTGATTATATAAAACTATGATCTAAGTTATGAAAAACACAAACAGATGAACAATTGTGACTAATTAGCTAAATTAAACAAAAATAAGCAACAATAAGCAAACTTAATAAGCAACAAAGCATATCTAAATATAGAAAGCAATGAGATCACTATTTAAAGCTAGAATAAAAGGAAATAAAAGAGAGACTTACAAACTCCTCTAGCTAAACAAGAGATCTCAATTAAGAGCAGCTACAAGCTCCCTAGCTTATTAATAAGCTAGGGTATAAGTCCTTGGGATCTCTTCCAAGTTAAGATCCCCTTCCAAAAGCTCAATTCCAATACATTCCATAGTAAATGTAATTTAGACTGGTTTAAGGTTTAGTAAGGCTTAATTCTGAATTGATTAAGCTCTATTTCAGCTTATAGACTGAAAGAGCTTATTGAGAGAATTTAGCTTAGTTAAGAGAGCTTATGAAAAAGAAATTGGGAGAGATTAAGAAAAACTGAATTTCATTAAAAGAAAACTTGCTTACAATACTTTTAAAGGAAAATTACAAGATTAAAACATCATTAAGCTAAGAATTTGAAATTTAAGCTACAACTAAATTAAAAGCTACTTGTAAAAAAAACTAGATATCGTGTGTGTGAGAGGTGAGGCCCTATTTATAGGCTGCCTTGGATCCTTCTAGCCTCTTGCCTTGCTCTCCAATCCTTTTAATCCTGGCCAATCATTTCTTCAATCATTTGAGCATCAATTGTGGCCGTTTGATCAAATTGTGTATATCTGAGGATCGCCAACGTGTCATTCCATTGATGTGACAGTGTGTTAGTTGTGTGAGTGATCCAAGAGCAAATCCCACTTAACTTTGTGCTTTTCTTGCTCTGACGTGTCCTTAGAGTTTGAGTGACCAATGATTCCCTCTTGATTAGACTAATTTGTCCTTGCCATTGTGTTTAGGAGCTCATGAATTGACTAACAAACCCTTTAATTCTTATTTGCCCTTTGTTTTACCTTAGATGGTGAAACGGGGAAGAAAGGTGAATAGTAACACCTTTCGCGCCCTTTTTT
>BQNB010138229.1:0-17737 GCA_026074375.1 Tanacetum coccineum | reverse complement strand
GATCTGCTTATTAGCTTAATTTAGTTGCTTATTTGAGCTTATTTGTGTTTAATCTTGCTTATTAGATATTAATTTTAATCTGTTTTTAGCTTACAAGTTGTAGATAATAGTATTTCATAATATGTCTTAAAAACTTTAAAAAACCTAAAAATTAGTTAGCATAGTCATTAAACCTTGATTTTAGCTTATCTAGTTGTTAGATCATGTTTATTAAGGTAGTTATAAGCTGTTAATAATCTGGTACTTAAGTCTTGTTAATTAGCTTTCAAAATCACAAGCTCAAATGAAATATGTCAATTCCTTAAGGAGTGTTTGTCATTAGTTGTTTTGACCTCAAAAAGTCAAAGGAATTTGTGCAATTTGTTTGAGACAGCTTTGATTTCATTTAAAAACATTAGGAAAAGAGTTTTCACAAGTTAGTTTTTAAAATTAAAAGAGTTTGAACTTATTTTTAGTGTTCCTGCACCAGGGGAATTTTTTCTTTTGAGTTTCACTTGTGCAAATTTTGAACCAAGCATCTAAGGTTTGGTTCTTGCTTGTTTTGTGTTTGTACACACTCAACAAGAGTGTTAAGTGCAGGATCAACCTCACTAGGTTACCCTGTACATTTGGTTTGGCTTTTGCCATTTGCATCAGCAGTACTAACAAGTAGTTAGTACTGCTAATCTTTTAGTCTCATTTAAGTTAGTAATTTTAAGATTTAGGCTCTTAAATTAAAGTTAAATATAGATTAGATATAGCTTAAGTAAAATCAAATCTTAGTTTTCATTTATTATCTTATTTACCTAGGTGCATTTAGTTATAAAAAGTCATTGATTAGTCAAAAAGCCAAAAACAGTAGTAACTTAGATTAGCCTTTAATTTTAGAAACTTAGCTTATAGTAGCTGTTTTAATGATTTGAATTCATTGCTTAGAAGTGGATTGTTAAGTTCTCATAAGCTCAGTTTCTGTCTTGGCTTATATTGTATTCTAGCTTATTATATTTTTGAGCTTTTAGACTTTAGTTCTGAATTTGCCAATTTGAGCTTTAATTTCAGTCAACATAAAGTGTTTAAGTAGATCTTAGCTTATTAAAATTAGCTTAAGCACATCTCAAGGGATTTTGAACATCTTTTATTTTTCAGTTTGATCTTAAATTGAGCTTTTAATAGTTGTTTAAGTGAAACCAAGGGCAAAAGCCCACTTTCTGTGAACAGCTTTTTGATAAGTTGTTTTAGGGCTTATTAGTGAGTTACAGTCTAGGTTGTGTTTACAAAAAGTGCTTAAAATTTAGTCCTTTTTAGGTTCCAATAATTAGTTTTTGAAAATAAGCAAAAATAAAAAAATACAAAAAGATTGGGTTTGCCTGCCTCGACCCCATGACCTCCCACACACAACACACACTCTTTACCATCATGCTACAATAGCTCATCCGTCAACCTTCCTTTCTTTTTAATCTTTATACACGTTTTATTTTCACTAGTTTTAATTAAGCCGTAGCCTTATAAGCCCTTTTCTCAGCTTATTTAATAAGCTGAGTTTTGTCTTTTATTTTTCTAGTAATCTTCGTTGCATCATAGATTTTTCCTGAATTTTTCGTAATTTTCCATCAATTAGTTTATTTTTAATAGTTTTTCGAAAGTTAAAATCTTAGAAAATACATAAAAAATAGAAAAAAAGTTTTATAAAAATACAAAAAAATAGTTTTTAGTTTTATAAAAAATAGCTTTAGGTTTACATTCAGTAAAATCATTTTTACACCTATTAGATTTTAATTCTCATTTTTAAGCTTTAATTTCTAATTTTAAAAATAGGAATTTAATTTTTAAAATAATAAAAATAGTTTTCTGAGTTTTTATGTTATTGTAGACTTTTCTAAGTTTAAAAATCATTTTTCTAAATTTTTAGTACTTAATTTGCTAATTTTTAAGATTTAATTAGATTAATACAAAATAGATTTTCAAATCATAAAAAATTCAAAAAATAATCAAAAAAATGTTTATTCTATTTCCTAAAATTTTCTTTTGTCCTAACTATGTATAGAAGTTTAGTTACATTAAAGGATTATAAATTTAGTTTACATTCTTAATAGTCGCAGTTTATTTGTTTCCCGTTAATTGTTAAGTGCATTAATTGTATTCTTTCTTGCATTGATTTATAGTAGTTATGAAAACCTACAATCTTCGAACCCATTCAAATCCTTATCCAATATCAAGCGAGTTTCAATTTCTCAAATCGATGAGAAAAACACCCTGAAATCATATTTCGCGGTAAACATACTTATATTATAATATACTATAAATTTTAAAGAGTGAATTTTCCTTAGGGAATTTTCTTAATTGCTCTTGTGGAAATATTATATATTAGTATATATTATAGACCGTATCAGACTTACATGAGCTTGCTTCTCAATTTTGCAAGCATCATAAAAATGTTTATCATACTTTAGCTTAGGTAAATTTCTAACTAACTCTTTGGATGACATCGATTGAATTAAACGCATATTTGCGTGACCAAGTATTCTATGCCATAAGGTAGAGTTATCCACTACCGTGGCGAGACATAATTTTTCTTGAGACTTATTTCCTAATTTCATACGTAAAAACCAATTTACATAATCCCCGTTTCCAAATGATTTACGCATCTTTAAATTATTTCACTACCTTCTTACCGTGAATAAGAACCGTACACTTATTATCACAAATATTGACCGAGCACTAATTACATTAAACACTAATTGTCTACATGTATCTCATTATAAATATTAAAGAGTCGTTAGAAATCTTACCTTTGCATGTGGATCTTTCCTTTAAGTTACTTCCAAAGACAACATTACCAACGTCTAATGCTTTGTAGGTATAGAATAGACCATTATGATACAGTCATATGTTTATGAGAGCAACGCCATCTATAATCCATTCGACCGCATCCAAACACTGTCTCAAGCATACCTATTTCAACAAAAACAAATTCAAGCGTTTGGTCCCTAATACCTCGTGGGTCCAAAAACGTTAGTGTTGTACATCTCTTGCAATTATTGCAATTGATTGGGATATTGAAATGGGATACAATTTCCCATGTGTACAAATCCTTAACTTTGGTTGTTATTCGCCATTCATTAAGGATATAAGTTTTGGTAATAGGTCTCTAAGTATCTTCTAGGTGAGGTATGTGTGTCTTGTTGTGAAAAAGTTATTTCTTCTAGTTGGCGAAGTTTTATGACCTAAGAACGTCGGTTTTAACGAACCTAAACACCGCTTTTAAGTGATGGTTTTTTAAAAAGACGATTTTTCTTTGATTCTTCAATCTATTATGTATTCATTTATTTTCAAAAATGACAAAATCTGAATCTCAGAAGACAATAGGTGGCTAAAAACCAAGTTCTGCCATCATTTTTACCACTTGACGGAATCCGGACGGATCCACGCTCTAGGTATGGTGGATCTATGTGCCCTTTATGGTGATCCTTCTGGTGTCCAATTTCAGCAGATGAACCAACAAAGTTTATGGATTTGGTTTCGCATGTTGATAAGCTTTACTACTATCGAATCCTAACCCATTTTACAGCTAGATGACTTTTGATTGTTTAACATTTCTCTTAGTGAATTAGCGCTTTTATCAAATTTTACAAACTTAACTTGAGTTTCCTTAAGTCTAGCATTTTCCAACTTAATTTCTTGATATAACTTACACGTAATATCAATTTCTTTACTTCTCTCAAGTTTTTTAATTTTCTCGTTCAATTCTAAAATTTCTTTTTCTAAAAGATCTTTTTTAGTTTTCAAAATTTTATTTTTGTTAATGATTTTTAAGTTAATTTCACATAAGTTATCATATTCTAATTGCATACTATCGTTATCAAGAGAAGAAGCATTATCACTATAATAAGAAGAGTTAAGGGTTACCTCATTTGATGATTGAGCTATGAGACAAGTTTCATCGTTAGTTTTGTCCTCGGTGTTATTTTTGCTATCGCTCCAAGAACCTCCAATGAAGGTCGTTGTGAGGTGGTTTTGGACAATCACCAATGAGATGATTTGGATCACTGCATCTAAAGCATTTCTGATCAATCTTTCCTTTCTTCTCATCCCTTTGTCGGAATGACTTCTTTTCTTCTCTTGGTTGCCTAACAAATTTACCCTTTCTTCTAAAGAACTTTTTAAAGTTCCTTACGGCCATAGCATATTCTTCGTCATCGCTTCCAGATGTCGAAGTTTCATCATCACTAGACTCTTTCTTAGCTTTCAAGGCAATGGACTTAACTCTTTCCTTTTTGCCTCTATAGATTTTGGAATCCTTTTCCATCATGACTACTTCATGTACTTTTAGATTGCCGATAAGCTCGTCTAGAGCTAGTGATGACAAATCTTATGATTCTTTAATCTTCAGTGACCTTAATCTCCATTTAGGATGTAAGCCCTAAGAAACATCCTACATAGTTTCTTTGCAGAGAAACCTTCATCAAGAGCTTTAAGACTATTATAATAGTATAAATCTAGCAACTCCGCTACAAGATTCTTCTTCAAGGATAGTAAATTGTTCATATGTGAACAAGAAGATCAATGTAATCCTTACTTGGCAATTACCTTGATGTGTGATTAACAACGATTGCCAAATATCTTAGTCTTTTTAACACATAAGAAAAGCTCTTTCATATTCCTTTTTATGGTGAAAGCATATAAAGAACCATTTTAGCTGCATTATTTTTAGCAAGTTTCTTTTTAAGATTGTCGGATTGTTCTTCAAAGGGAACAACCTCTAAAACTAGGGTAACTTCATTTTTGGCAACCGGTGGAAAATTACCATTTAAGATAATCCGCCAAAGATCTAAATCTTTTGCTTTCACATAAGTTTCGAATCTATTTTTCCAATATATAAAACAATCGTTTTCGAAAAGTGGTGGTCTTTGCATAGATTGCCCTTCTAGGTATTTATCTGAATCCATAGATCGATTCAAGCTTTAATGTATAATATACGTTAAAGATCTTTGGTGACCTTGGCTTCTGATACCAATTGTGGAAACTAGAAGGCGGGTTAAATAGATTTTCCGTTTATGAAAAATAAAACTAAATTGACGACTTAATGTGAATCCAAAAGATATACACAATTATATGATACAAAGCAATAATCAAGTAATAATCTACGAAAGTATAAACAAGTAAGAATAGGAAAGATCAAACCGATGACACAATGATTTATAGTGGTTTGGCTACGAAGCTCCTCTTCGCCCTAATCTACTCCTCAAGCACCCAACTTAAGAGTTTTCTTCACTATGTCAACAAGCTACCTTTAGGCGGAGAAAACCGTACACGTCGCTTACACTTTTTCTGTACTACAATCTAAAAACGAGTTCTACATCTAGATAAATCAATCTAACACACTATGTAATTTTAGTGACCTACAAAATACTAACATATCATACACATATGACTACAACTAAACTAATAAAAACTTGAAAGCTATACGTCTTCGTTTAGTGTTTCTTACACTAAAGAGTGAATAAGTTGATCACTTATAATGGATTATGAAACAAGTATAATGATCAAAGAATATGAAAATGATAATAGCTAAAGAGAAAAATGTTTGTGAAGAGTTATCTAAAATGAAGACTTAAGGTTGCTATTTATAAGAAACATTTGAAATTCAAAATATGTCCCAACCAGCTGTCGCACGGATCCACCTAACCCTGGATCCGTCCTTTGGTTTTGCTGGATCCGTCGGGTGCAACTGGGACAGTTTTTGTCATTTAATGATTAACCCATAAAACTTAAACACATATTGTATTGGTACTTAAAAATCTAGTTTAATAGATTTTTCTAAAAGTAAAATATTTCTTATCACTAATAAGGAAATATCTTTTAGATTTGAAAAGATTTGAAAAGATTTAGAAAGATTGTTTCCACTTATGGTTAATCCTATTTTGCCTTACATGATTAACATAACTAGCCTATAATTAATCATGTTTAAATCATTTGATTAGAAAAGGTTTATGCAAATGATAATATTTTTCTTTGATCATTAACTATGTTTAATAATGTCATATTCATACCTTAAGTGATTTGTCATCATCAAGTAAACTTTCGACTAAATAACTTGTTTACGTAAACTTTTACGTAGTATGACATTATTTTGTTATTATCAAAACATGAAGATCATTAAATATAAATATCATTTTTACGCGAATATTTGTATTAACAGTTTAAGTTTACATTTATCGAGTATCTGTGGAAATCAAACTATCAGGCTACGCGAATTGATCGAGCCGGTCTGGGGCTTAACACTTAGCGGTTATGTTAGTTTCGAGGTTAACTCAACTTATTTTAATACAATTTGACTAAGAATTGGGACGTACGTTTCTATCATATGCACCATTAGATTCATACTTCAACGGTTTGTGCTGAACATTAAATTCATACTTCAATGGTTTGCGTTGAACATTACGTAAAGAACAATTTTATACAAACTGTGTGCATCGCATATGAAAATCAAAACTCGAAACTGGTACATCAATTTGAAAAAGCCTTATGCGTTTAACCTTCCTTCAACTCAACTTATTTTATAATTATTTAGCTAAACATATATTACGCGTCACGTTTCAATTAGATGCACCATCATACTTACACCTCAACAATTTACACCAACATTACGCAGTGAAGATTTAGGTACAATTTCTGTGCATCGCACGGGTCTAAAATAATGCAATACGTGATATAAGTAAAAGTTCAATTTTTTTTAAAACAAGCCTGGGGCATCGCACAGGTCTGAATTCCTCGTGTGATTTTAATTTTACGTAGTTTTATGCGATTTTACATTAATAAGCTTTAGCTCCAATTAATTCGCCAAACAACTTTATAAAAATATAAGATTCAGTTTTCGGCTTTTAATATAAGCCTAACCCCAACCTCAGCCTCAGCCTCAGCCTCAGCCTCAACTCCAACTCTAACCCCGGTCCCTAACCTATTACGCCAAAGATACTTAATTTATTAATTTGTAAATGTTTTCATCTTTTATAAACCTTTTGATGATAGTGGATGCCTTAAACTTATGAGCCCACCATAGTTTTTGATAAGGTAAGTAGTGAAAATAATGCAATTTACTTTAGGAAAGTGACCAAAATAATCATTATTTAACATATCGATGAAAAGTGAAACTATCCATTTTGTAGCACATACTGAAGTATAAGTAATACCTTCCTTGCACACAAACTGTCAACATTTCGCAACGATATGAATGTGCAAGATGTTTGAGCATTTTTGTCACATGAGTTAGGATATGTATCCCGAAAATCTTTCACCTAATATATCGGACTCGTGCAAAATATTTATTTCTTTCACTGGTTCTCGTATGACAAGCGAAAAAAAAATACTTTTGCTTTTTCGATAAGAAATTATGATTTTATGAAATATGTGTAAGAAAAGGTGGATTTTGTCATTCTTCTTTTTAGCAAATATGTTTATGAGACACGTGTCATTAAAATTGGAAATGTCACACTCATAAAAATGAGGTAATTGTTTTGAAAGTTTTAACCATGTTTTGAAAAAACTATGAAACTGGATTAACGTAAAATTAATAGACATGAGTTAGAGTCTAACTGTTAGACTATAAAAATTGTAATGGTGCAACATTTGACAGATGCCAAATTGCATGATATGATCCAAATTAAGATGTTAGTTCAATAATCTCTCGCATAAATAAAAGCTTACTTGATATTGGTTATGCGAGGGTTGTCAAGCGAGTGTTTGGACATAAAGACGTGAAAGTGCTCATATGTGTTAGAAATTTAATAAACTAGTAAACCATTTACTTCGAGTACGCAACGGATGGATCTAGTTTGATATTAAGCATTAACACACATAATAAGTAAGTAATATTAATCTTTTAGTTTAATGATAAGAATCAATAAACGAGTGGATCTTGAAAACTTCGTCAACGGTTAATATACCGTCTCTATGGTTGCTCACACAACGCGTCAAACAAGCACACTACGATGCTAGTGGTTGCCTCACAAACTTCAAACAAGGAGTGTCTCCTTTTCTTGATCTTCAAAACCGAAACAAAAACCCTAGCGAGGGTGTGTTTGGAACGGCTAACTAGGAAGGAGAAGGGAAACCGAAAACCTTGAAAACCCTAGTTAGGGTTTACACTTGAGACGAGCTAGGAAGGTGATCAAAAACCGAAACCCTAAGTGACTAGGGGTGTTTGGCCAGATTTTAGAAAGGGGAGGGGAGCACCGATTTTTCTAGGTGTTTTGGTTATGATGGAATGAATAATAAGGGACAGAGGTGGGTGTTTATATAGGCACCAAACCCTAGTTCTAGATAAACTAGAAAACCCTCAAATCCTTATCAAATAACAACTCTTATTCCCTATCTCTAAAATTGATCCCAAAACCCTTTTTAGAACCCCCTAGGGACCGGCCATATAGTGTATACCATGGGGTTCGGGTTTTGTCAATTTTAGTCCCTCTCTTTAATATTTAAACGTCCATCTAGTTAGTTATAAAATCATAACGCTAACTAACGGTTGTTTAAAAAACATTTCATGAAACATACTAAATACTTAATAAATATAACGAGTATATATATATATATATATATATATATATAACGTAGTTTTCGTGTATTAATGTGTATGCCCCCGATAGGCTCACGTAATTTCTAGTTGTATAAAACGTGTATTCAACTACTACATTCCAACAGCTCCCACTTGGGAGTTGGAGTATCACATTACTGTTATACTAACAATGGAAATGTCTAGCAACACTCCATTATTACTAGAAATGCCTGAGTCGTGGTTTTAAGAAACATCTCAGTATAATGGTTATGTATTACTTGCTATTATCATCCTTTGTTTCAGATATCGTTAAACCATGGATATGGATCCTAACTCATTCCATATAGTTTAACTATTTTAGTTTCTCGTTATAGAAGTTAATTCAGATATACCAAATGTAATTAAGAATCACCTTAAATTACCCTTTGGGTGCGGCCACACAATTATCTGATTAATTCTGAAGAGGGCCCAATAGTATCTTTCTGCACATATCAAGTGGATGAACAAATTCTTTACTGGCTACAAGAGTCGTGGATGCTGCTTCACATCACTTTCAAGAATAGCCTTTATAACTATCTTTTTCAGGATAACGTTTGACTTATAATTAAAAATGATATCCACACATGTAGAACTTGTTTGCATCTCAAGTCTAAGGATGACTTATTTAACCATTATCGATATCTTACTCATGACAAAGATCCAAAAGTAAATATTCAAAAGTTGGGGTTGTCTAATATGCATTCTTTGTTAATAACATATGAGTTTGGTGAGAACAATTCATATATTGAAAGAATATAACCAACACTCACATTTGTCTTAATGTAACAATATTCCTATATTGTTACGACAATAGACATATTTAGAATAATAAAATTATTCAAGGATTAAACATGCAAATATATGATAACATTTATTATATGATTGAAAAAACAAACATCAAGTATCTTTATTCATCAGAAAATAAAATTGTCTTACAATCCCAATTATTCAAACACTAATAAAACATAGATTTACATGAGGCTATTAATTGGAAGCAGACCTATATTCATAGTATGTTCAGAATGCTTATTGAAAGGTAATGCCTTTGTAAAAGGATTAGCTACGTTGTCATCTGTGTGAACTTTTTCCAGAACTATGTCATCAAATTCGATCACTTCACGAAGATAGTGAACTTTGGCACGATAATGTCTAGCACCTTTAGTAATTCCTGATTCATTAGCTATAGTATGGCTTCGTTATTGTCACAATACATCTTCATAGGTTCTTCACTTGTGGGAACAACACCGAGCCCAAAAATGAATTTCCTAATCCAAACTGCCTCCTTAACAGCGTTCGAAGCAGCTATATACTCAGCTTCTGCAGATGAAGTCGCGAAGATGCTCAGCTTTGTACTCTTCTAGTCAATAGCACCGCCATTTAAAATGAATACATATCCAGTCTAATACTTACTGTCATCAACGTCTGTCAGATATCCAGCGTCGGTGTAGCAAGCAACCATGAGCTCTCGTTTTATGTCACCTCCGTAAACAAGAAACATATCTTTAGTATTCTAAAGATACTTTAGAATGTTCTTAACAGTAGTCCAGTGTAGTTTCCCAATATTCTATTGAAATCGGCTTGTTATGTTTTGAGCGAACGCAACATCAGGGCGAGTGCATCTCACAGTATACATAATAGATCCTACAGCCAAGGCATAAGGAACTCTTTGTGAAAGATTAGGTAGTGACATAGGTTCTTAGCCATGCATTTTTTTGATTCCATGGGTTGTGGTAGAAATGATTGTATGAAGACCATAGTAAAACATTGAGAAGAACATTATGCCATGATGATTAGAAGTTTTAGGTTGAGAATCTAATGATGCTTTGTTGAAACTAAGATTGTTGTTTGAATATATTTAGTTTAGTATTTAAATTGGATGATTTAGTTACACAAGCTGGTTCCTACAATTATGCATGCATGCACCAAGGATTGTCCATGCATAATACTTTCATTGTAGTTTGTTGTGTAGAGATCCTTGATCATCATTTTAGATTTTCGGAAATGATAACATTATTTTCATTGCATTACAAAGAAAATACTTAGGATCTCGAATGAGTGGTCCAAGTTATCAATCCTACTTCAATGTGTATTTTAATTCTTTTTGGATATTTTACACATAATCCATTATACAATAGCAAAGTGTTGTTATGTATAATATCTCGGACTTATGGTCGACGTGTTATGTCAATTTTAATAATATTAATTACCATAGTGTATGGTGAATTAATTTCATAGTTTCTCGGATGAGATAACTACATTATCATGTTTATTAACTGTGTATTTTAGTTTGTTATGTAATACCACACATGTCATACCCCTAAAATCTAACAACAGTGAAAAGGTAACCGGAGGTGCGACTTCAAAGCTCAAAGTACAAGTCATAGAAAACGACCTCTAAAATAAGACATTTTAAAATAAAATGTTTAGCATTCGATACATTAAACAGTCAAAACCAACAAGGAAACAAAGAGACAAGAAAAAAGGAAGAAACAGCCAAAGATCAAAGCCGTATCAGCCCGACACAGCAAGAAAGGCAGTCAAAGGTCAAAATAATGAAGTCAAGGACTTAAAGTGACAAGTGTTCAAAGTTTTAAAAAAGCCTATTTAGAGTTTTGAGATCAAGGACCAAAAGTTTGCAAACAGAGGAAGTTTTTTTTTTAAAGAAGAAAAAAGTATAAAGAAACAAGGGCCAGAAATGCAATTTCCGAAGACATTTACAGCCTACACTTGGAGAAACGAAACGCAGGGACTAGTTTTGCAATTCTTTCATAGTTTCAAACAGAAAGCGCGTTTTTTGTAACAACTCCAACAACCCAAACTACTTTTCCCGCCTTTTTTCCCACAAACCCAACTTCGCGAATTTCCCACCCCCGCTCCTCTATAAACACTCGAATTCGTTCATAAGCCTTCCCCACCTCACTAACCAACTTGGCATCATATTCATTGGGCCCGAACACCTCATAATCTCAGATCAAACGCCACAAATCAAAGTTAAATGATCAAATGACCAAGAATAAATGAAGCTTCATAATTCTCCTCCTTCTCCTCTTCAATCCTCTATAAATATTAGCACTAAGTTTTCATTTTTCAGGGGTTTTTTGTTTTTAATTTTCACTTTGCATTTCTAAATTTCTTTCCAATTTAAGCATTATTCTTTCAAAGTTTTTTTAAATAAGCTTTAAGCTCTTGTACTCTACTCTTCTAAGCTTGTACTTTTTCAATTCAGTAATAACATTCAGTTTACACGTGTCATAATCCTTTGTTTTCAATTTTAAGTCAAATTTACTCAATAAGCTCTTAATAAGCTCATTTGAGCTTATTACTGTTCATAAGCTCAAAATCAGTCAAAGTTTGTTTTTAAGCAAGTCATTTACTTAATCTAATCAATTTACATCCAAATCATGATAACTTGAGTACAATTGAGTTCACTTTGAAGCTAAAAAGAGAAATAAGCTGTTATAGCTTATTGAGCTTTAATGCTCAAGGTTTAGAGGCTAGGAGCCATTAGGTATATGCTTTTAAAGCCACTCACTCAGATAGAGTGGCTTAAGTGCTGAGACTCCAAAAATTCTCAGGTTCCATTTCTTAAGTTTCATTTTAGCTTAATTCTAGCTTTTACATTTGCTTATTTCTATTCAAATTTTGTTTAATTCTCTTCAATTATATTTGTTTAGGTTTGATATTAAGCTGTTTAAAGTTTTCATTAAATGAAATTCGTGTAGAATCACTGTATCCTTTAAAACTGTCTTGTTAGCTTAATAAGCTAGCTGAAGAAGTAGCTTAATTTCACACATAAGCTTTAGGTTTTATAGCTTAAAAAGTTTAAGTAGGTGAATTTTAGTGTGAGTGGATAAAAAGTTTAAGCTGATTTATCTTTCAAATAGATTTTAAGCTCTCTATAATCTAGACAGCTTCTATAAAGGAGTGTTTGGATTTAAGCTTGTTTGACTCTTAAAGTCAAAAGCATTCTGTCTAAATTCTTTAAATAGCTGAGTTTAGTCATATTATAAGGTTTTACAAAGGTTTTAGTAGTTAGTTTGTAGAATTCAAAAGTTTAGAGTTCAAAAACTCATCATTTGCACCAGGACAGTTTTAGTGAAATTAGTTTTATCATTAAGAGTTGTTAAAAGCAATCTATAGTTCTAAATTGTTTGATTCAGGAATAGTTGAACTTAGGAACTAGGTTTAAAGAGTGTTTAACTCAAAATTTAGCTTGCATTAGTCAAAATACCAATTGCATCAGCAATACATTACACATCAGTTTAAGTTTTGGCCATTTCACTCTTTGAATTTTTCATTTCCATGAGAAACTTTGGAAATCCTTTTATCTAGGTAGATTCAAGGAAGTTAGTTTAGCTTATTCTCAAAATTTCAGCATCTAAAGTTCAGTAATAAGCTCTTTAGCTTATTAGAAAAAAGCTCAAAAACAGTTTCATAAAAACTTTGCACTTTTTCATCTTAATTTTCTTTCTAAATTTGTTAAAACTAGGGTAATTTTAGTTTAAATTCCTTTAATACACATCTTAAGCTAGAAATAGCTTCTTTTGTTTTTAGATTTCATCAAGTAATAAGCTTGTAATAAGCCAAAATCTAAAAAGCTTAATAAAAGCTTAGTTACTGTAACAGTTAGAAGATTTCTTATTTTCTAGCTTATCCTGTTGTTAAAAGCCCAAAGTGTCTTTGTTAAAGTTGTTAGGAATAAGCTAGACTATAAGTTTGTAGTTTTGTGTTTTTTCTGAATCTCATTTTTTAATAAGCCAAAAATAAGCCATAAGCGTAGGGTCTGTTTTGTATTTTTGTTAAAGTTTAAGGTTACCCGTTTACTCTATAGTGTAAATTCCCAAAAGTTTGCCCGCCTACCCTGTTCTTTCCTCTCTTACATTTTCTACCCTGTCTTCTTAAATAAATAAAATAGTTTTATAATTTTTGATTTTAGTTTAAATAAGAATTAGGGTTAAGTTTTAATCAATCAAATTAGGGTACAATTAGTTTATAAAAATTAGGGCTTTTGTTTCCATTCATTTTCTGCACCTTTGTAGTTTCTTAAAACCATTTTTCTATATTTTTCCAGTTAAATTTGTATTTTCTAGAAATTAAAATAGATTTTAGTTAATTTCTTTTTCTTAGTAAAATCATATAAAATAGAAAAACAGTTGAAAAATTAAAATTCTTTTTGTGATAATTTTCTTTTTAAATCTAGTATTTAAATCTAGTATTTTTGAAAATAAAAATAAAGATTTTAGTGTTAATTTTTTAGAAAAAAGTTTATTTTTGATTAATTCATTAAACCTTTAGAAATTCATAAAAAAATACAAAAATATATAAAAAAAACCAAATCTTTTTCCTAAAATTTCATTTTAAATTTGTGATTTTTTAGGTATAAAATTTTGTTAAAATTCGTACCTTAGTTGTTAAATTTCATTTTGTTTTTAGCTCGCGTTTTTACTTTTCGTTGCATTTAAATTCAAGTTAGTTAATTGTTTTTTAAATCATGCTATTACATTTGTAGTATACTTCAAAATTCAAAAATCCTTACATTTCTTAACTCGAATCCGAATTATTCCATAATTCTCAATTCACGATTTCGTTGGGACACGACCCGAGGAAAAGTACTTCCCGGATAAAAATATACAAATTGTGTTTTCTTTAGTGAGATTTTTACCTTATATTTCTCTTGTTAGAGAAGTATTTTGGAAAGAATTCTTACGGGATTAATACTATACGTAACAACAGTGAAAAATAAGAAAAGGTAACAACAGTGAAAAGGTAACCGGAGGTGCGGCTTCAAAGCTCAAAGTACAAGTCATAGAAAACGACCTCTAAAATAAGACATTTTAAAATAAAATGTTTAGCATTCGATACATTAAAACATTAGAGTTTCAAATAGGTCCTAATAGTATCACGTTACATAGAATGTTTTTAAAGAAAAGTTTTAATATAATAAAAACACCAGAGTTCAAAATAAAACACATGTCCCAATTTGTTTAAACATAACGTAAAGTTTTAAAGAAGGTTTCATCGAATGTGAAAAACAAGCAGAGTCTTCCATTGATATCTGTGTGACTTCCTTCTGAGCAATATACCTAAAAGACCTGAGATAAACATACGAAAAATGTCAACAAACAATGTTGAGTGAATTCATAGGTTTCATAATTAAAACAGTGGACAGCAAGATTTCAAGTAATAGTAGACTAATGAAACACATTCATAAGTAAAAAAAATAGTTACTATTGCACTAAGCTCATGACACCGAACCTTAACATGTTTTGTGCCCCGAAACTGGATGTTCTGCCAAACATCCCAGACATTAAATGTTAAATGTGTCCGCTGGCATGAAGATACCAGAACCTGAATGGGGATGGTCAGTCCCAATAGATCTATTCACAACACTCACGTTTACTTTACTAGCAATTAACGGCTCATGATACGGGGACTTAAGTTGGCAATAGTGGTACTCAGGCAATAATATTCAGGCATAGCATTCAGTTTAGTACTTGCGTCTAAACGTAAAGATAGCATGTATCTCCCCCCATGAAGTTTGTAAAACAATAATAAGAAAAGGGGCTATGAACGTACCTTGTAGCGATAAGATAAAAGTTAACGTAATAATCGTCGAATATATTGAGAAAATCCTAGGAGCAACCTGGAAATAATGACGCGACTTAGAATATAAAATATTACGCAACACCTAATAATAAGTAAGTGTTATAAGAATATTTTTCATAAAGTGTTTGGCATTGTACTTTAGTTTTTTTAAAAACAATATTCTTATAAAATATAATTTGCCCAAAAATATGATGACCAACTCAATACTTATAAATCTCAAACATGTATTTATATTAGGGAAATTTCCTAAAGAGGACCAAAAATCATGGTGGTAGTCACTTTATGTTTAGAAAAATATTTCTAACCCAAAATAGACCAGGGAGACTCGTATTTAAGGCAACTTAACCAGAAGCCGTCATGTGTCTCATGTTTTATTATTTAAGTAATTTATGTGTAAGTATGCAACTTGTCCTTTTGGACGATTTGTACTTAGAGCGACAGGGTTTTTAGTCTTTTTAGATGGGTTTACTTGTGCTTTTTTGACAAATCTACACACAAATTTCTCATTCTATCCCCAAAATTATCATCTATATACGTTATATCCATTAAACACACACAAATAAAACACGTACAGATCATTCATCTTCATCCCGATCTTTACCATTCACACCCATATTCCCCACACACACAAAAAACACACCTCACCACCATAAAAAAAACCCAAATTCAATTTGAATCCCTAACATCGAAACCCTAAATTATTCGAATCGGCAAGAAGAATGATTTAACTACTAAAGATTGAAGATTTAATGGTTTAATTAACAGGTATAGTGATAAATACAATTTTTTTATATAATTTTACATGTTTCGATTATTAAAAATATGATTTAGTGAGTCATTGGATCTGTGTTTGTGATGATATCTGGATTTGTGTTTGTGAGTGACTGAATATGCTCATCAACAACTAAACAGTTTCTCGATCTGACCTGAATTCATTTTGATTGATTATCAAACCTCGGTGAATTCATTTTATTATCGAAATTAGACTTTTTTTTTTCCTTTCTTTCTATGTAGTATGATGCATTGGTTTGTTCTATGAAGAAAAATACATCAATTTTTGACTTTTTTTAGTCAAATTAATGATTTTGCTAATCGCTAACTTATAAATTGGTTAAGAAAATCGTGAATTGTGTTATTCTCATTTAAGAAAAACAATGTCGTGTCTACATGTTTACATTAGCATTCAATAAATACAGAAAAAAAACATATTAATTTAGAGTTCTTAAAATGTCTCTTTTTACCTTAATAGTCAAAGAAACTAATAGAAGCAAGTTCTTGTTGCAGACCATGTTAGCTCGCCGGCAATAACCCCCACCAGTGACTGATCATTAGCTCCTAATCACTATGACAAACATTCACCGTGAAAGCATCATGCAAAAAATGGACGAAACGGGGACTTAAGCCTTTTTCCAGTATCTCTTTTCAATGATACCGTCATGAAAGATCAAAAGTTACCCATTTTGCACCTACACCCCCGTATCAAGTTCAACCACCAACTTACGTTCTAGAAGGTCAGTTATATCTGCTGAAAACGATCCCAAAACTAGTCATTACATAAATGTTTAACTTAAATTTTATGGTCAACTTGAATAGGTTCACCTGGTCCTGCACCATCGCCCGTTGATCCAGCAAGCCAATTTGGTAAGCAAAATTTATAAACTTCTAATCTTCTTATCATTTTAACAACGTTTTTTGGTTATATCGTTATAGCACATTGACTAATGCCGATATATTTATGCTTATGGCCTTCAATATCTCCATCAAGCTCCTCGTTGACCAAGGATACCACTAAGCCACCCACCCCAGTTTTTGCGCTACCTCCACCTCATCCTAACGAAGGTAATTGTATAACACGTAATAGAATTACTGACATGTTATCTATACAAGAACTTGTATCTTTTCGGACTACCTTTGATATTTCGTTGTAGATTGCACAACAGTTACTTGCACACAGCCATTAACATACACACCGGCAGGATCATCTTGTGCTTGTGTATGGCCGATCGAAGTTAAGCTACGCCTCGCTATTTCCCCATACACATTCTTTCCTTTGGTTTTTGAACTCGCCCATGAAATCTCAACAAGTGTTTCACTCAATGTAAGTCAAGCTCGAAACATAGGAGCCAATGCAGATGGCGAGAAGCTTGACAAAACCATTGTTCTTGTCAACTCTGTACCCCTAAAACAAAACTTTACCCTGCCACTGCATTTTCAATTTATCAAAAGTTTTAGAAGAAACAAGTTCTCATAAACAAGCCTCGTTTTGGCGCATATGAAGTTGTAAACATTAAATATCCATGTACTAAAAATTTGATCTCCTGATTTACATATTTAAGACCTTTCAAAATGTTAATTGTACTTGATTTTTATTTTATTTCAGGTCTTCCACTTCTCCGCTACTGTTCCTTTAAATGGTGACGTAACAGTCGATCAATCGGATTCTCTAAATAATAATAAAGGAATGCATTTCAAGCCTACTGGAGTTGATATACCGAGAAACGGAAGGGAGAATAAGAGTAAAACAAATGGAAGCATGGTCACGGTGGTCATTTTATCGTC